>JASDQU010219536.1:0-17966 GCA_032191745.1 Picea mariana
AGTACATGCACGAGACTTGTATGTACTAGCTACACATGCATTTATTGTACATATACACTAGTATGTATGAGTTTTCTTGACTTACTTACTGTTAATGTCGATTAATTGTTATGAACGTGTGAACCATGTTTCTTTTCCTTTGACCATAAGATACCTTAACTTTGGGGCGAAGTTTCTAGAAGGGTGGGTGTATGCAACAACCCTAGTTGAATATATGCTTAGGGATTATTAAGTAAAATTTATTAGATAATTAATTTTTCTAACATGTTATTAACTAAACAAAGATTGGCATAATAATATTAATTAAATATTTATTAATTAATTAATTGTTACAATTTTGATTAATTAATTAATTAAATATTTAATTACCTATCGCATTGAATGAACAGTGTAATAAATTTAAGAGGGTTAAAAAAATTTAATTGTTTAATTAAATGATCTACGTATACTAGGGGATACGAAGCATTAAAAATAAGGATAAGAAACATTAAATAATAAGGTAAGGCATTAACTATGTGGATAAGATAATGAATGTATAGATAAGGAAATAAATGAGGAGGAAAGGGTTGATGAAGGAGGGATATGAGGGGAGGAGGCTTACGGAAGGAGGGGATTATTTTTTTCAGGGTTCTCTTGGATTGGCTGGTGGAGAGTTTGAGTTCTGTAATCGAGAAGGATCAGTACAAGGGGCACCGGTTTGCTGGGGGTTTTGGGCATGGTGGCCAGGATTCCTTATGGTATCCTGGAGCTAGGGAGCCGTACAGGCTCTGTTCCTAGTTGGCAGGGAGGAAAACTCGGTTTTGGGGCACAGTTTGGTCAAAGAAACAGGTTGGGCAGAGCAACAGGGAAAAGAACTAGGGAGGACATTCAGAGGTCGAGAATTTAACATCACACAGAAGTATTTTTAGGTACGCATTCTCATGAATATGTAATGGTAATTTAAAATTATTAGCATGTTGTTATTTAGATTTTTGTTGCTTATATGAATTTCTTCTACTTATATGATGAATGAAAGAAATTAATTAGAAGTAATTTTTATCTGTTTAAATTTATGAGTATTTTTAGGCTTAATTTAAAATTAGGTTCTTACAGAAAGAAATAGAATCACAAGGTACACAACATTTTATCCCAGGAAACCCTCATGGGGGAGAAAACCCAGCAAAAACTTCCTCAATAATAGATTTCCAATACAATTCCAAGACTAAGACCAAAACATTAAAGATAGACCAAAACTAAGCATGTGCCTCTCTTCTTCTTGTTGGACATAGTGTCAATGATGTATTGTCATTGATGTCAATAGTCGATATCATTGATGTGATGATAAGTTGAGATAAAAGCTCAGGAGAGTTAACAAATGAAGATCAAATCTCAGAAGAGATGGCGCATTGAAACTCAGTAGGTATGGCGTGATGAAACTCAGATAAAATCAAGACCGTTGATGCTCAATCGCCAGATCAATGGTAGGGATGAATTGCAGAGAGTGAAAGAATAATTAAACTACTCGCTAGTTACAATCCCGCAATCGGTCTAGATCATCAAATCTCATAAAATCAAACATCTATGACTGTGGTTGATCCAAAAAATGATCATATTAAGTCATGACCGTCGGATGCGCAATCGCCATATCAACGATAGAGATAGATTGTGGAGATTGTAATAAGTATTAAACATCATGCTATTTCCAATCCTGCAATTAGTCAGGACCGTCAGATCTTACAACTTCAAAGATCGATGATTGTGGTTGACTCACCAACAACGCACAACTTCAAATTGAAGATTTTGGGTGTCAAGTTAAATCACTCGCAAGTTGTGGTTCCACAATCATCGTCGACCATTAGTATGCTTTGAAGAGTCCACATCGATCGTTATATCAAATCAAGCGGAAGGATAGGATAAGTGAGGTAAAATATTTGAGATCACAATTATATGAAGTGTCAAAGTCACTATCAACTGTTGATATGAGATACCCTTCAGATACTATTCTGACCATTAGATCAAGGAGATGAATATGTGTCATGTCGGGAGATTATTTCATCGGTAAATGGAGTGGGGAACGGATATGTTAGTGTCAATTTATTGATTCCTCTGAAATCGATGCATATTCTTAACTTTTTAGGGTCGTGCTTCTTTAGTTGGACCACCATGGGACTTGTCCATTCTAATTTTTCGATCGGGTATATAATGTTGGATGCTAACATTATGTCAATTTCTTTCTGCACGATTAGTTTGTATTTATGTGTTATTTTATAAGGTCATTTTTTAATTGGTTTTTCCCCTAGGATGAGGTTGATTTTCATCTCCCCCATTTCTTGAACAAGTCTCTTTAAGTATTTATAGTCTCGAGAAAAGACATCTTGGTACTCCTTTAGTAGGTCGACAATATCAACAGTATGCTTTTTTAACCAGTAGTCACATACGTGCCATCTTAGGTAAATTATCATTTGATATATTAAATTCTTTTGTCTTTATCTCAGCATTCATCCATTCCGGTGGTTTTTCTTTGTCAAGGTGTCGTTCCCCTTCTTCGACTTTAATAAAACTATCTGGGAAGTCAGGTTATTCTGGATCCTCCTCCTCCTTGATCACTTTTAATACTAACTTTACATAGTTTTCATGGTTGGGTGATTAATTTTCCATCAAAAACTTTGGCTAGGAATATTTGTTCTCCATGTCAATTCATCGAGTACTTATATTTTTGTTATTCTCTGTTGAAATAAAGTGGAATGTCGACTGTCATTTTCCCTTTTTCTTTCTGCATGGTTGGAGTGAGTTTTTCCAAAAAAAAAATTGATTTGTTGGGATGATTCTCCTAAGCGTTCTTCTTTTGAGGTTAATTCAAAATATTTGATAAATTTATCTCTTATGTCAGGCCAGTTCAGTGTGTGACCTATTATCGCACAAGTTGTAGGTTGGGAAAATACTGACCCAACCACCAATTGGAAATGACTAAGAGGTCACCTACCCACTTTCACCTTAGTAAGGTGTCCCCATCACTTTAGAGGTGAGGTGGTCACCTCAAGGGGGGAATATCGATGACCCTAGGGGGAATGAGATAGAAAAAGGTGAAGATAAAGAGGATTTCCCTAAAGGTCAATTCTATATGGTATGAAGAGCTTGGGAAAGAGTCTTGGGAAGGTTTAAGGGTTTCCAAATTAGTTGAGTGACCTGCCAAGTGTGAATACATGTTGGAGACACAAGGAAAATCAAGCATATAGTGTAATATGTTAGTTGGACAAGAAAGTTAATCTTGTTGTCCCTAATTTGTAGCAACAATAAATGATATATATCATCTCAATAAAGATAACAAAGGCTGCAATATAATTTCTAAGTATATGATAAATAAACAAGAGATAAAGCTAGTGAAAGCTAGCTCAACTCACAAATGATTAAGCAATAACTTTAGCACAAAAAGAAAGTCTTAAACAAAAGTTTACCGCAGAGATATTATCATATTTATTGCTGTAGAAAACCAAGCATAACAACATAAAAATCAGCCAAGAGAAACCACCTATAACTATCCCAATAGGTGTGCTAGTCTTAGTAGAGAGTTAGGGTAAAGTTAGGGCTAAATCCTAGGGTTAGTTTTGGAGTTATTAAGCATTAGAGAGTTAATTTTCTGCATCCCTAGTGGCTGTAGATTAGTTTTGTAAAAACTGAAAGAAATTATGGTTGAAAGGGGATGTCTCAATGAGGCAAGGGAGACAAAGGCTCAAGGAAAATTTTCCCAAAGAGACAACTTTAAAACTCGAAAAATTGTGTTTACCAAGGAAACAATTTATTTCTCCAATGCAACAAGTAAATGACTAGTGGATTTAAAAAATGGGTTAATGGAGTCAAGAAAATAAATAGCTAGAGGTACTTCCTCCTTGAGGGTGTAAATCCTCTTACTCCCCAAGGAAAGTATCTCTATCTAGGGTTTGAGCTAAGAGGGTGTGCGCCCTTATACTTCTCTTAGCAAACCCTAGTTAAACCAATAACATGTAAGCATAAAATGGCAAAGGCTATGGTGGGGGTGTATGCCCTTATACTTCCCACTAAGCTATAGAAAAATAAACTTGAATTGAATAACAATGATAGAAAAATGCAAAATATCTTACCAATTCAAGGAAAAAGATAAGACAAATCACCATAAAAGCTATAGAAAATCCTTCCAAGCATCACTTCCATCAACCAATAATCCAAGAAATATCCATAAACAAGAGCACAAGAGAGAGAAATAGCCAAAGAGAGAGAAAATTTCAGTCCAAGTAGCTCTCACAAGAGGGAGAGTTATGTTAAAATGAGATCTTATGATCTCTTATTTATACAAAATGTCACTAATATAGTTTGTCCACATAATTAAGCGTAGACCACAAGACTAGGGGTCAACAACCCTAATCTTGCCCATTTTACAAAGAGAGGGTTGTTGGTGATGGAGGAGCGTAAAAAGACTTCCCAAAGTGGCATGTCAAGCATCCAAATAGCTTCCTTCATGGTCAAATCCTCAAGCCCCTCAAAAAATACTTATGCCAATGCATGTTAACCTCACCACCAAACCCTAACCCCCCTAGGTGACGCCATGCCTCTAAAGATGACATTTTTCCTCCCCTAGGAAAAACCTTTGGCATGTGGAGGATAGGTTATTTCGTCCAAGTCATATTATAGGCCTTAAAATTTTTATCTCTCTCATCTAGCATGTGGCCCCTTAGCATCCATCTGTGGGCTTCAAGCCCCATGGAATCCCAATCCATGCTTGTTCTTCCAAAACTATCCACCAGCTAGGTCCTGCAAAGACAAATAAGCACGCCCTCTAAGGATATCAAGTCATAACGTCATGATAAGTGAATCCAATCAATAAATGTGCCACCTAAGCATGTGCATCAAATATTACTATGTCAAATGATTAAGGGCTCAAAGACATTATGTGACTTTTCAATCTTGAATATGGGAGGGTTGACGAGGTGTCCTATTGGGTAGATCTTTCCCTAGGTCAAGGAGAGTTTCCAAGAGATCCATCTCTAATCCATGTAAAGTGGGTGAAGTGGTCAGGTTCAAGACTCAATGGGCATAGGGTTCATGAAATACAAGAGGTCATAATGTATCATTCATGGGTGCCTTTTTAGAGGGTGTGTGGTACCTTCATTTGAAATGCACTTTTCCAAGCCCATTATTTTACCATTCTTTGTTTCTTTCATAAATTTAAGGAAAAATTGAAGGTCATTACCCTGGCGTGGTGTCCATATAGTGACAGTGTCACCCACAAATACCTAGTGGAAATGATAAGGTTGGCTCGTGATGAGACCCCCTTTCTCTCATCCATGCAACTAAGATCCATCACCCTGGCTTGGTGACCAAATGATGGTAATGGCATACCACTAGATATTCATGGACATGATAGGTTGGTTGGTGATGAGATCTCCTATCCTCCAACTAACCTTTTAATCGTTTTTAATCGTATATTTTTTTGTGGGTCCCCCTTTTCTCAAATATAAGTGTTTCATTACTTTCTTGGGTGATCCCTGGGTGAAGCACATAGAAGGCTCATACATAGGATTTTATATTTTACCCAACATCATCCCTTTGGGAATTCAGCCCCTTCTTCCCATGGAATGAGGGACAACCCCTTCTTGGGTCAATACACCCTAAAATCCAAAGAGATAAGAAAATGGGGGGGAAACAGTGATGGAAAGAGGTAAGCATGGTTAGGAACGGTACGATGGATCTTCAAGGGATTTCCTAGTAAAAATCCCATCCCCAAGGAAGACCACTTACTAGGGAACAATGTCAACTACCAAGGTGAAGCAGGGAAAAAGGCATAATGTGCAAGAATATATCATAAAATCTAAAGCAGTCTAAGATAGAACATAGTGAAATGCCTCAAATAATGAAATGATGCTCACCATAATACTGACTTGTACCTCAAGGAGCAAGTCCCACTGCCTTCCGAAAGTTATTTGGTGTGGGGGATTCCATATGAAAATCTATGACCTCTATGGTGGTGAGAAGGGTCTCCATATGTACAAAAGGATACTCCTAATCATGAATTCTCTCGACACTCCATATATTCAACCTAAGGGCCTCGAGACATAATATCCTTAGTTATCCACTAAATGGGGATAACATGACCACATGCTTCTTCAATTTTGTACCATTTGTGTGGTATTTTTTCCATCATATTTGGGAACATATGTGACCATACTCTTTCATCTTTGTAGCCTATTTTGCGCCATTCATTTTCATAGCGGTGAATGTGTTCCACTGGGTCATATACGATTTTGAAGAGAGGAATGATGGTTGTTTTAGCGAGCTTCTTTTCTCCAAAGTTTTTTTTTATCCCCATTTTTTTGAATAACTATATCAGAGATGGTATCTAGAGGCATCTAGGTTGCATATATGGAATGTCGACAAATGAGTAGTACTTGATGGTGGCAAGAAGGGACCCCTCCTCTATTTTTTGGCATATTTTGGGCAGCAGTTGAGCAGCAGATGACACCATTACATTGGATGGGCTTGTTGGAAATCCCACAAACATGATACAAGTTGGTAAGCCTCTAACCATAGTGAGTATTGATTTAATATTTGAGTCATTTTTAGATTAGTGAAAATAACTCCTCTTGGTCATGAGACATTAACTTGTTGGTTATACTTTCTCCCTGGCACATTGCTCGGTATTGGATATTCTCTAGTGTTTGGTCTTTTATCTAGCCATTGTATTGGAAATCTATATTAAGGAAATTTTTGCTAGGTTTTCTCAACCATGAGGGTTTCCCAGGATAAAATGTTGTGTACATTGTGATTTTGTTTCTCTCAATGATCCTTCTTATGTTATTATTGTCTCGTAAATTGAAAAGAACTTAATAGCATCTCTAAATTTAACATATTCTACTGTGGTGGATGTGATCCATTGGTAATGATTTTGTATCATTGGTTAGTAGCAATGTGCTACTAGGAGTGGTTGTGTACCACTAGATAGTAGTTCTTTACTAATACAAATAGACACAGTTCTGTTCTATTGGATGGCATTGTTTTGATTGCCATGGAGACTATCTAGTTGGATAGTGATGATGGTGCTCATGATTTGATCATGGAATAACCTATGTGGCTATGATGATGCTACCGGTTGAATGGTTTGTTTGTGCTTAATACCATTACCTTTAATAACTCCCTATCTAGGAGGGAGTGTTGATAATTATGGTAGCTACGAGAGGTATTAACCTCTACATGTTACCTTGACGAGACTAGAATATTTTGCTCAGTAAGAGAAACCCTAAAATGTTGGATAATAACCCTAGAAGACAAGTCAACTCAAGAGATTAATTAATATTAAGTTATTAACCTACAGGAAGGGAATTTGGCCTAGTCAGGTGAGTTGGAGTAGTATAAATAGAGGGCGCTAGAGCTCATGTGGTCTCACTCACTCACAATTGTATAAGGAATAGAGGTGTGCATGACTGGTGGAGAACTGCAATTGTTGCAGTAGTGACTTAGTCTTGGGTTATGGTTTGGACTTTATGTTTGGTCTTTGGTTGTTGTTTCTTGGTATGTTAGCCTTGGAGAGAGGTACGCTACCTTGGTTGACTATTGGTATGCTTTTGGAATTATTTTGTCTGTCAAGGTTAAAGGTGCTCAACGGTGACCTTTGTGCCTATGGTTGGGTGACAATATTGTTATATTTTCTATGGCGAAAATGAGCACATCTCTTATATTCTAACAACACTTCTAGTATTTTCACTATTTCATCCATTCTTAGTCTCTTCTCTTATGTGCTATTCTTGAAGGAGGTTCTCTTGTGGATTATTTACTCATTTTGGATGGATATTTCTACAACTAGGGTTTTATGTTCTTGGTTTCTTGAATAAAGTAAGTAATTTTTTGTAATTCTATGGTATTTTGTTGATGTAAATGCTGAAATTGTTATTTTTTTTCAAGAACACTTGTTTTGTTGAAACCCTAAAAGAGGAACATAAGTTCTTATTCATCTCATAAAGTTTTATCTGTACAAATTTGTGAAATGTCCTTGCTAGGTTTAGAAGCTTGTTATCCCCCCAGGCTAGGGGTAACTAAGGAGATGATATCTTGAGGCCCACAGGTTGAACACATGGAGTGTAGAGAGTAAGATTAGAAAATAAAGCCCCTCCTCTCACCACACATCACCATTGATCGATGGAATCAACATGTACCCCACCAACATGGCCCAAAATGAACAACAAGTCTTGCTTCATGAGGTAACAAGTCTGGTCTCTTGGTAAGTGTCATTATAATAATTGAATCATTTGAGCATGTTTCAAAGAGCCCTTTCTTGATTATGAAAACGTTTGTTTGGAAATTATACATTTTTCCTCATTTCACCTTGGTGGTTGACATGGTTTCCTAGTAAGTGGGTCACCCTTGAGAAAAGGGTTGCTACTAGGGGGTCTCCTTGAAGGGTCATTGTACCATTCCCACATATACTTATCATTTTCCACACCTCTTCCCTTCCCTTTCCTCATCGTTTGGGTTTTGGGTCTTATTGACCCCAAGAAGTGCTTGTACCTCATTTCATGAGAAGAAGGGGATAAAGGATCAAAGGTGTTGTAGCTGGAAAAAGTTAAAAGCCATAAATTATCCCTCTGTATGCTCTCCCTAATGTCGTGAGATCAATGAAATGCTTCTCCATAAAACATTGAAGGATCTTTTAAAAAAGGAAAACACATAATTAATAAATGTCCCTATTGTTGAGGGAATACATTTGCGATGTATTTTACTTTCCTTACACATGGCACTCAATGTGTTCCTAGCTCCAAGTGACATTATGGTGGTAACTTTTGATATTATGGTAGATGTGGGAGGTATTTACCTCCACGTGTAAACCTGACGAGGATAGAATACTCCGGGAAGCAAGAAGAAACCCTAATGAGTTGGCTAATAACCCTAGAAGACTTGTCGACTCAAGAAGATAATTTATATTACGTTATTAGACTCCAAGAGAAGAAGTTGGCCAAAAGAAATAATATATACTGAACAGGCAGATACCTAGAATGAGAAGTCGGCCCAGGCAGTTAGCCAGATTTACTATAAATACAAGGGGTCAGTCTTCATTCTAGCAGGAAGTCTCAGAATTGCAGAGCAGCACTTGTGTGCACTACAGTGCCTAGTTTTGTGCGCAGGTTTGGAGGAGAGTTGTCGGTGCAACTATTGCAGCTAGCAGTTACGTTTTGGCTTGGACTATCTCTTGGCTAGGGTTTGGACTATCTGATCAGCTCTTGTTGATGCACTATCCTTGGGGAAAGGTGCACTACCCTTTGTTTGGATATCTAGCTTAGGGTTAGCTTCCGGAATGATTCTCTGTCAAGTTTAAGGTTCTCGGAGGGTGGATTTGTCCTATGGTTGGGTGACAATAGTGATATTGTCAATGGTAAAATGAGCACATCCATTCATATTCTAACAGGTTATGGGCCCACACCTTCTTCATTTATTCTAACCACTGGAAGGAAACATATCCATAAGGATATTAATCTCGTTGAAGAACTGTCACTTGGGTTTCTAGCAGGAGCAGTCACCATAGCACTGCCGCTAGGGTTACTAGTAGTTGCAGTTGCAGAAACCCTAATCCTCTTGCTGAGGCACCTTAAGTAAATGGATTGACCTAATCTCTGGATAGATCAGTGTGCCCTAGCCTAGTGCATCTCCTAATACTCTCAGCAAGCCAAGACATGAAGTTTGAGTTTTTGGTCAAATCTAGGGTTGACCAAGTCAAAGAAGCCATGACTTACTCCATGAAGTAAAAAAAAACAAGTTAGATGGAGCTTCTAACTTGAGAGCGTGGAAGACAAGCATTGAACTCATCCTTGCCAAGAATAAAGAGTTGGACATTGTGAAAGGAAGGATTGTGAAGCCAGAGTTTGAAGAAGGAAAAGAGAAGGAACCGCAGAACGTTGCAACTATGGAGAAGTTAAAATGCAATGACATCAATTCCATGAGTATCATAGTAGATTATATAAAATACCACTTGATACCCTACATCTCCCATCTTGACTCATTGAAGAAGATGTACGATGCCCTAACAAACCTCTTCTCAGTCAGAAACATTGGACTAGTAATGAGTCTAAAGAATGAGCTCTGTGACCTGAAGATGAATGATGATGATAAACATAACATCATACTTTGTAAGGATATCCCAGTTAAGAGATCAACTACAAGATATTGAAGAGTTCATTTCAGAGAAGGAATTGGTAAACATAGCACTCAATGGTCTTCCCAAGACATGGGATGCATTTTCCGCAAGCATGAACACAAGGAAGGAGTATGCTACATTTGAAGAACTTTGGACTTGTTGTGCTCAAGAAGAATCCAGAATTAGTGCGAAAGAGAAACCCCAAAAGAAGTACGATGATCAAACCTTCACATCAAGATTCAATAATTTCAGGAACAAAAGGAAGTTTGGTTCAAGGAAGAAGCCAAATCAAGAGAAAGACATTTCCGAAGTACAATGATTCAATTGTCGAAAGTATGGTCACTACAAGAATCATTGTCCCAAGCTAAAGAAAAGGAAGGAGAAACATGAAGCATCAGTTACCGAAGAAAAGGAACCTACAAGGAAGACTAAGAAGGATGAAAGAGACTTCTTCTTCTGAAGGTAACAATACTCTTCTTAGTTCTTGTACATATCTTGTTTGTATAATATTTATACATATCTTGTATATCTATCTCTTGGAAGATAATATGTTCCAAGAAGAACTATATCTATGGAAGAACAACAAGATAAGGATTGCTATGATTATACAAGAAAAGATGAAACATATCAAACAAATCTTGTGGAAGCTATTACAAGATAAGTCGAAATCAGAATCAATCTTGAAGAAGCAAAGACAGAAAGAAGTCATCAATCAAGAGGAAATTGGAGAAAGACTTATGACATTTTACAGAAGACAATAAGATGAAAGCATGGACTCTGTTAGATGGAGGGATCCGATTATATATTGCAGAAGACAATAAGGATACAGACGGAAGCATGGACTCTGTTAGACGGAGGGAGCCAATTATATGCACTCATACATGAATAACGGATTAGGAGGGAGCTAATCCTATGATCCATTGAAGATGATGAAGTATATATCCATGGTAGAAGCCATGGAAGACAGTACATGTTCAGTTCAACCTCAGAAGAAGTCTTCTTCAAAGAGAAGCCTTAAAGTATCCCTAGTTATCCATCCACATCCATGATTATATAATGAAAGGAAGAAGTGGAATCTTTATGGCATGGAATCTATAAAAAACTCCATGGACCCAAGAGCTAAAGAAAACATCAGGAAGAAAATGAAGATTCCAAGAAAGAAAGAGAAGCCATAACAACCAGTCACTGTATTAATAATCACAAGATTAACAACCAGATATCAACTTAATAAAAGCAATCAAGAAAAGGAAAGAAGAGGAACTAAAAGTTGTGTGTATATATGCAAGCATTGCAAGATATAGAACTAGAGGTTCTCCCAGATGGAGGGATAAGACTGTGATGATTACTTGTTCCAATAAACCAGACATATCTCTACATGAGTCTTTATATCATCTACAATATTTGTGGGTTGGAGTTCTACATCAGATGAATGCAAAGACTATTCTCCAGAGAAATTGAACAAAGAGCGTATGAAGAGAAACCTCAAGACTTTGAACCATACCAGAAAGAGACCCTTGCATGCTGATGGAAAAAGATAACTTGGTGGAGAACCTCCAGTGAATAGAATAAGCGTGGTGAATATTTTCTATAACAGAGATATTTTATCAAGATGATTACTCAAAAGATTAGATCTCATGATGACAGAAGAAGAGCCACATGGATATGTTCCAGTTTTCCAACAATGATATACTTTATTGATCAAAGCTACATGAAGCCTTCAGAGAAAACCAGTGTTCTAGAATGAAGTACATTTGAAATCAAGCATTACATTATCCATGATGAAGTTCAGAAAGGAGAAAGTGGTTCTCTAATACATATCTCTACATATGAGAAGATAAACAGACATATTGGTAAAGATTTTATACAAGATGAAAGAGTTTGCGTACTCAAGTTGGAGCTCATGGAGATGACTTCCTTATTGAAAAAAGTAGAGATGAATCCTAGGTTGGGAGGGAGCACTGATATGTATTGATTTATGGATAGTCATTTTTCAGTTCGAAAAATGGTTCAGGATGAGCAGTTTCCTTTCCAGTTCGGAAAGTGGATTGAGATTTCTGACGGACAGTGATTTCCCATTATGGTTAGCATGGGAAATGGTCCATATTGTTGATGTATCATATACAGTGACTTCCCATTGTGGTTAACATGGGGAGTGATCTAGGGTAGTCTCACTTCTTGAGGGTTACTCAAGAAGACTGGCCCGCCTTGCCGGACAACGATTTCTCATTGTGGTTAACATGAGGAATGTCCTGTTTTGGAGGTTGGTACAAGACAGTCTTTTCCTATTGTGGTTAACAGGGGAAACAGTCTGGAAAGTCATTCCTTAGGGTGTATTCATTATCTCCAGGTTGCAATTTTCTTAGTGTCATAGGAATGGCCCAGGGTGGGGAATGGTCCAGGCTCAGCAATCAAGGACATGCATTCCTTAGGGTAGATTCATTCTCTCTAGGTTAAACTTTGTTTAGTGTCAGAGGAATGGCCCGGGGTGGGGAATGGTCCAGGCTCATAAATCAAGACAATTATTCTTCCTTGCTTGAGAAGAATAGTCCATACAACTCATCATTGATGTTTTACCTTTTGAGGACAGATATTCTTTCAGATCTCACAGATGTGAGTGAAATATTGGCCTAGATGATTCAATTTATATCATAACATTGTTTCTGTGCAGGTTGATATCAGATGATTGTTATGAAGACTGTATGACAGTAGATGTATACTACTATGGTGGATGTGTTCCAATATTTGTGACTATACGTTGCTGATCAAGTACTTGTGTGTTACTTGGTATGGTAGTGTACCACTGGATTGTAGTTATGTACTACTATGGATAAACATAGTTGTGTTGTATTTTGTTTCTATTGTCTTGAAGGCTATTAGCAATATTGGAAATGATTATCACTTAGATGGATAATCAAAGGACAGAGATTTCCCAGACAGGAAATGGTTTAGAACATTTACTCTTCTAGATTAGAAGAATGGCTCTTGTATCACTCTGTGGAGTGAGCATCATGTCTGATTACTCAGATAGTGTATGGTTTTGAGAGATGATGCACCTGATGAAACTGATGATGATGATGGTTCTCATGATCTAGTCATGATCTAGTCTATACGACTATGTTGATGCTACCGAGTGAATGGTATGTTTTGTACTCAAGACCATTACCTGTAATACCTCCCTAGCTAGGAGGGAGTGTTGATATTATGGTAGCTACGGGAGGTATTTACCTCCACGTGTAAACCTCATGAGGATAAAATACTCCAAGAAGCAAGAAGAAACCCTAATGAGTTGGCTAATAACCCTAGAAGACTTGTCGGCTCAAGAAGATAATTTATATTAGGTTATTAGCCTCCAAGAGAAGAATTTGGCCGGAAGAAATAATATATATTGAACAGAAAGATACCCAAAATGAGAAGTCGGCCCATGCTGTTAGCCAGATTTACTATAAATATAGGAGGCCAGTCTTCATTCTAGTAGGCAGTCTCAGAATTGCAGAGCAACACTTGTACACACTATAGTGCCTAGTTTTGTGCGCAGGTTTGGAGGAGAGATATCGGTGTAATTGTTGCAGCTAGCAGTTACGTTTTGGCTTGGACTATCTCTTGGCTAGGGTTTGGACTATCTGATCATCTCTTGTTGATGTGATATCCTTGGGGAAAGGTGCACTACCCTTTGTTTGGCTATCTAGCCTAGGGTTTGCTTCTAGAATGATTCTATGTCAAGTTTAAGGTTCTCGGAGGGTGGCTTCGGCCTATGGTTGGGTGACAATAGTGATATTTTCAATGGTAAAACGAGCACATCCATTCATATTCTAGCAGTAATGACCCCTTCGTTACGACTACAAGCAAAGCAGAAGTGAAAAAGTTTTTTTTTTTTAAGGGTTAAGAGGCAAGAAGGCAATGACGACAGCAGTTTGACCACACCACAAACGACGAACAGAAGCACACAACCCAGGAAAAAAACAACTACACCTCCACGCATGGGCACAAAGGCAACTGGCCAAAACATGCACAAAATAACAAGGAGAAATGACTACCCGCCTGACACAAACATGACCACGCCTACAAGCTAAGGGACAACCTCCCCATCCTGACACAACGACCAAGATGAACAAGACAAGAACCTCAAGGTGTGCGAACCCAATGCCTTAAGGCATTCAACCCATGTGCCCCAAGCAACTTGCAACGCCCGACAACACTCACATAGAACGCACCGAATCTAGCCAAGATCTCCTTCACCGCTATTCCACAGTGTGCACCATGATCCCCACATTAGGAATCATGTCGTTCCCAGGTGATGGATGCATCAATACCTTGGCGCAAACATAAGTTATCCAGACCAAGGACTATAGAAAAATCCGGTGCGCTAGGCGCCAAATATTGATTGGGAGACTATACCTACACCCCACACAAAAGGTCGATGAGACATAAGAGGACGAAGACAAGGGGTGACTCCAGCCCACACGACATCGTCCCCAACCCCACCAATCACCCAGTCTAACCGATCCATGATTACATTCTATTTTAACATGGGTTTCATTCTAACGGGGTACGTCAAGTTACAATTAGTCAATAATGTGCCCGCTAAATAAGTGTTAATATAATTAATCTTTCAAATCTAAGTAGTCAATACTAAAACTATAATTATAAATTCCGTCTAACCTCAATTATAATTCAATTTAGCGAGTCTAAAATTTGCAATCCAGTCCTTACTCACCAATCAAATTTTAATCATCAACACAACCTAAATGCTCAATTCTATATTCATCCAAAATCTCCATCCATCTAGCCATTAACTTAATAACAATAGTAACAATCTTAATGTAGAATGCTACCATTGATACAATTAATATAGAAACTAACAAGGCATCTAACATGACAATTTAACCTAACAAATAATATAGCAATAACGACATTACTACATCAAGGTAGAAGGCAACAACTAAGCATTTATTAACTCAATAAATCACCACAATAACAAGGCATATAACATGACAATTAACCTAACAATTAATATAGCAAAAACAGCATTAACTACATCAAGGCAGAAAGCAACAACTATGCATTTACTAACTTAATAAATTACCACATGTGTTTATCTTTACTCACTGTACCAAAATGACAGTTGTCTACAACATTAAAGGAATCGGCTAAGAAGTGTAAATTCCATAAAGCCTTATACATTCAATGAGATACTAAGGCCATGCACCTAATTAGATTTACTACCTTACGCCTTCAATAAGATTCACTGCCAAGTAAAGGTAAAAAAACTCAGGGCATAAACGCCGAAGCATTAGTTGGCTGCCTAGAACTGACGTCATTTAAGGCACAGTCAAAAAATTAGGCAACTCGTGGCCTTTTAATCAATAAGAAGTAATCTTTTGACCATTCACAGTGTTGTATAAATTGTTCTGGTAATAAATAAGGCAAATAATAAAGCATTTAATATTGCAATTAATAAGGCAATTAATTGTAGAAATTGTTCTGGCAAATAATAAGGCAATTAATATAGCATTTAACATTGCAGTTAGCATGGCTATTAACTGTAGAAATTGTTCTAGCAAATAATAAGGCAATCTCGTGCCCTTTTCTAGTAAACGCATTCAACATTTAAAGGCCAATTCATGGGCAATTACAACAACTCAGTCAATCTATTAGAGCAAATTCGTGGGCGTTTTATAGCAACTCAATCAATCTATTAGAGCAATTCCGTGGGTGTTTTAAGCAACAACTCAGTCAGTCTATTAGAGCGAATTCGTGGGTGTATTAAACAACAACTTAGTCAATCAATTAGAGCAATTTCATGGGTGTTTTAAGAAGCAACTCAGTCAATCTATTAGAGAAAATTCATGGGCGTATTAAACAGCAACTCAGTCAATCAATTAGAGCAATTTCCTGGGCATTTTAAGCAGCAACTCAGTCAATCTATCAGAGAAAATTCGTGGGTGTTTTACACAACAACTCAGTCAATCTATTAGATCAATTTCATGGGCCTTTAAAACAGCAATCGCAGTCTCATTCAAAAGCAAAATCGTGGGCATTTAAAACAGCAATATCAGTCTTAATTTAAAGGCAAAATGATGGGCATTTAAAACAACGATTCACTCAACTTTCAAAGGGAAAAAACGTGGGTAAATACAGCTAGCTTAGGCAATTGATTAGAGAAAATTCGTGGGCATTTTTAACAGTAACTCAGTCACGATTTCTAGGAAAAAGTGCGGTCAAGGACGCCCATAAGGACATTTATGCCACAGTCATTATTTAAAGGGTAAAATGTTGGGAAAACGCACCAGACTAAAGCCAAATTGAAGTCAATAATTAAAAGGTAAAACGATGGGCAAACACACCAGGGTAAAAAAAACAAAACAACGCAGAGAAGGATGAATAAACCGAGGTTTCCCTTTTTCACTGCCAGGATGCCAATACCAATGCATACAGGAAAACAAAAACGTTTTGTATTTCTTACCAGGGTACCAAATGTAAAACACAGACAAAGAAATAACACAAATCGTTTATCCAATTCTAGTGTACCAAATATAATAATGCAAACTTAGAAATTAAATTGTTTTTCCATTTTTACGATGCCAACATAAAAATGCAGATTGAAATTAAATCTTTTTACATTCCAAGATACCAATATAAAGACGCAGACTGAAATTAAATATTTTACATTTCTAAGATGCCATTATGAAAACGCAGATTGAAGTTAAATTATTTTTACATTCCGAGATACCAATATAAAAATGCTGACAACAGTAAGAGAACATCCGGGGTCCATTGGGATAAACCATCGAAATGATCGTAGGGATTCTATCAGTCAAGGCACAGAAAAAGAAACAACAAGGAAGTAAGATAATCCATACGTAGAGGTCTCACTAGAAGGCACAAGTCAAAGAATCAGGCAAGGAAAACAACAGAGGTAGACGGCTGACAGGAACATCCTTCGCTCATCATCCACTCAAAAAAAAATAGGGCGTTGAGATCCATAGGTCTATTAACGCCGAAGCGACAACCATAGATCAGGCTCTTGGTCAACTGCTCAGGCGAGGACTGATGAGCTAGGGATGAAAGGAAAAACAACCACAATATTCACAAATCAATTCACCACAAGGAGGTCAAGACAAGTCGAGAATTGAAGGCCATGGGAGTCAATCAATCATCAATCTAAAGGCTATGGAAAGATTCAGTCACCAACTAGAACGTTAAGACAATCAATTTCCTTACCCAAATAAACATGCAGATCCAAGCATAAATCATACTACAATCTACCATGCAAAAGAATAAGGAAATCATACCATTGCCTGATCACCCGCTCTAAGTTGATGTCTCGCGCGCTCCGTGCAACTCCCGCTTGCCGATCGATGAGACTTCACTGGTACCTCCTATCCAATGCTAGGGGTAATCTTCTTCCCCCTTGGACCCCCGAGCCACAAAGGGGCCATGCACACTAACCAAAATATCAGCTAGCTCCCATCTTGCCTCGCAAGGTCGAGCTATCACTCCTCACCAAGATGGGTATCCCAACTCCCACAAGCTAAGTCAGTCAAGTATAGATTTCTGTGGCATAACGGTATGCCCAGAAAAGAGATCCATCATACTTCTCCTCCCTCCTTTATATAGAGTTTCGAAGTCCCTTACTTTCCCAAAATCCCATTTAAATTAATGTTTAAAAATTAATTCCCAAAAATCCTCCCCATACAAGTGTCACCCATCCCCTTCATTCCTCCTAAATTAATTTCTTTAATTAATTAATTACCCTTATTTCCCTCACCCACCTACAGTCACTCCTAGAATCGCTCCTAGGTGTCCCCAAATTCTCTTACAGGTTTTAATGACT
>JASDQU010219537.1:0-12774 GCA_032191745.1 Picea mariana
TGGATCTTTACCTCATCATCTCAAATGTACTTGACATATATTAGTAGCTCCAAGATTCAATTTATTCAATTTATAAATTATAAAATGCTTTTGGATTTATTAAATTTTCCTTCAATATTTTCTCCATATTTTGCAACCCCAAACTTCACATCCATATAAGATAACAAGAGTAACAATATATTCAAAAAAGAATCAAGTTTATCCCAAAAGTATAAATATACTAATTTACAGTGGTTCTAAAGATCAAAATAGGATTTCCATCATCCATTAATCATTTTCTTAATGTTATATTTCTATTTAAGCTTATGATCAAGTTCAAATTCAATATATATATATACAGATCAAATTCCTCTAAGTTTTTATTGTCATACATAAAATTAGCATAAGTGGCATTTATCTATTTGATTATCATAACCTTTTTCTTATTAGTGTTCACTAAGATACTAGTGTTAGAATATAAATATTTTATAATCCTTACTTCTTTTTGAAATCAAAGGGACACACCATAAGAACAATATCACTAGTGTAGCAAAGAAGGATGATGATTATTCTAGATGAAGTAGTGCAAATGAAACCTACTTCTTCTACAAAATCCTCTAACTTGTCAATGTAAATGTCGAAAAGGGTAGGGGACAAGGAACAATATTGCTTAACCCTTATATTACAAATAATTTTTTTATTAGCCGTTTTGTTTTACTATACCTCATCGTAGGAACTCTCAACTCAAAATAAACCTCTAACTCTTATAATCTATTCCAAAGGTTGCTTCTAAGCACCATATCAAAATGTTTTCTGAATTGAACAAAGCAATATATGAGAATGATTTTACTATCTCAACATTACCCTATGATAATCCTAAGAGTTAGTAAGTGGTCCATGGTTGAATTGTAAATTCTAAAACCAACTTGGCCTTTAACTCTTTCTCACTAAGTTTCTAACCATATGTTAATCTTGTTTTCCAAAATAATTCCATGTAACTTCCAACTAGAAGAGGGATAATCATAATGGTCCTATAATTTGAGGGGTTATTTTAGTCCCCACTCTTAAATATGTGAACAATGAAGATTCGAGCCTAGGGTTTAGAGTGTTGATGATTACAAATGCGCGAGACATCCTCCAAGATACATACTGTGTGAGTCAGCCTAAGAAAGATCCCATGAGTTGGGTGTGTCCATGAGATGGGTGTGTTGTTCCTCTCTGAGACAAAGAAGGAACATTATGTGTACCCCTGTGTGAGGTGAGAAATCCCATGAGATGGGTGTGTGGTTCCTCTCTGAGATGGAGATGAAACGTTGTGCCCCTGTGTGAGGTGGTGAAGCCCATGAGCTAGGTGTGCCTCTCTGAGATAGAGATGGAATGTTGTGTGCCCCATGTGTAGGGAATCCCATGATCTGGGTGTGTGGTTCCTCTTTGAGATGGAGATGGAATGTTGTGTTCCCTTGTGTGGGGAAACCCATGAGTTGGGTGTATCGTTCTAAGACAGAGATGAAATGATGTATTGACCTCCTCTGTGAATATAGTTGAGATGATGTAATACTCCGTATGATTCTCCTATGTAACGCAGTGAGAAAGAGATCTGTTGAGTTGGATGTGCCTGTGGCTGAGCACAGGTGAACATGATACTAGTGGCTGAGCACTAGTGAGTGTGGTTCTCCTATGAGATGTAATGAGATAGAGATGTGGACATCCCTATGGCTAAGCACAGATGGATGTTCCCATAGTGGTTGAGCACTAGTGGGTGTATTATATCCCTTTCTATATTGTACAAGATTCATACTTACCTGTAACCCTATTTGTGATGTAAAGGGTACATGTCGGCCCCACCATAAAGTGAAAGATAATTAATGTAAAAGATCATTAATATGGTAATTATTAATTATATTATGAGTTATTGAGGTCGGCCCTGTTGTGCCAATAGACACTACTATTGACAGGTTTAGTCTAATATAAATAAAGGTAAATTCCCCATTGAGGAATCATATCACAAGTGTGAGTTTTGAAATTTCAGAAAACACTTGTTCTTGGGAAAAGTGCACACCTCTCTTGGGTGCTAGTCTTCTAGGGTTTGTGAGCACCCTTTTGTGTGCTAGGTTTATGGTGTGGGAGGTATTTCTCTTAAAGAATATAGAAAATGATTGGTTGGGTTTTCTTCCCTTGTTGAGAAGGTTTTCCTAGGATACTTCTTGTGTACTTGTGCATGGTGTTTCTTCTTGTGATCTTGGTTGCCGCAACAAATTGTTTATGGTTTAAGTATAATGCTAAAATGGAATGAACTTCATGCTTAAGCCTAGTTTATTTAAAAATAAAGATGGTATCAGATCATAGGTCTTGAATAACCCATTTCAAAAGCAAATTTCAATCATCCTCTCTCTTCTGCAAAACCATATAGCCCTCCAAGGGTTTCCATAAAATCCGTACGACCTACCTTTTTGAGGAGTTTCAACACTTGCCACTTGGATGTTGGGGATAAAAAGTGTATGGGAGTGTATAGAATCCTCCAACAAGCTTCGATTTTCATTTCCGAGCATTTTTACTTTTTGGCCCTAAGCTTTCTAGGGTTTTTCTAATTTCTGCAAAAAAATCAGAATTAGGGTTTTTGCAACTCCTTGAAGGAGATATTCAACTCACCAGTGTTCTCCTATCTTTCAAAGAATTATTTTTGGCATTCATAAGCCGTTAGGTTTTCTAGCCTAGTTGACAAGGGTTTGTGAAGAATCTAAAATTATGATGAACATAATCATGATGGAAGACAAGCTTGGTGGATCAAGAAAAATCAGTTCCTGGAAGCCAAGACCTCAAGGAGATGAAGACATCAACATATCAACACCCTCAGGTATGCACTTGTATATATGATTTGTATCATTATCATGAGGTTACTTGCAGGACGAAGGAACCTTTGCTGAAGTCATGAATCCAGAAGGATCTCAGTGCATTCATAGGAAAAACACACTAGAGGTAAAGACTCCAAGTTTGATTGTTTTAATTATCATGCCTATAACCTACATTTCTAAAGTTTGCTACATTACAAGTAGGTGTTGTAGTTGTGACAACAATCCTTAAATTGTTTTGATTCTAGAGATGTACTCATTATTCTCCTTTAGGATATATTTTTGTCTTGTTTCCTTTCATTTGTTTTCTTGTTCCAGGTAGGTTAAAAACAAAGGAAGATGGTTATACTTCAGACTTCAGAGGGAGTCAAAACTATTTGAGAAGGAGGAAGAACAAAACCATCATTGAGGCAACCAATGAAATAATGCATGATCAGAATCCTTCTATGATTCTGTGGGCAGAAGCATGCATGACACAATGTATGTTCAGAATATGAGTCTTCACCATATTTTAAAGAAACATAACTCCCGAAGAAGACTTCACTGGAGTGAAGCCCGAGATTGAAGACTTCGGGATATTTGGGTGCCCAGTGTATTTTCATGTACCCAAAGAGAAGAGGTCCAAGATAGACCCTTCAGGGAGAAAGGATACATTTATGGGATAACAATGAATCTTCAAGGACATATCAGATATACATCTCTGGTCAGAGACAAATTGAGACAAGAAGAGATGTTTCCTTTGAAGAAGAGATAGCCTGTCAAAGATCCAGAGAATCTTAGATGGAGATTGACAGTGAGACAATACCTTCTCCCCCTTCAATAGTTAAGAGGGATACAAACATTATTCCATCCGATCCAGTTGCTCTAGTTGATATGCCCGAAGATATTGCAGTAGGGAATAAAAGGCCTACCTAGGATTGACAAACTCTGCAAGAGGTAGAGGAACATACAATCCCCTCAAGGCACATCCCGAGAGGGAAAAAGAGATTTTCGATCTACCCTTCAACCATGAGGCACTTCATTGATTCTGAGATTTCTTGTCATGGAGAAGCGACAAATGAACATCTATGGAAAGATGCCATGACAGAAGAATACCGATATATCTTAAAGAATGATGTATGATATATCGTTCTGAGACCAGAAGGGAAGTCTATGGTGACTTCCAAGTGGATATATAAGATCAAGCATGTAGTTGATGGAAGTGTAGAGAAATACAAAGCCATATCTGTAGCTAAAGGATTCCCACAAATAGAGGGAGTTGTCTATGATGAGACACTTGATCCAATAAGCCTGATACACTTCCATCCGTACTACCATCCATGAGTTGGAAACTGTTGGACAACTGAGAGGGGGGGGTGAATCAGTTGTTACCGAGCTTAAATAATTGTGCTTCTTTTTAAAACTCTTTGCAGAAACACAGAATGATGATCACAATAATGCAGAGAAATAAACACAGGCACATTTAACATCAGTCACATATATGAGAAACACAGAGACAAATATTTTTCGAGGAAACCCATGCAGGGTAAAAACCTCTTTTCTTTTATATGATAAGTAATGGTTACATTATTTACAGTATCATACATATGAGCACCAACTCATAATGAGGCTACAACCTCAGCTTTGCAAGCTGCAACTTGCTGAGAGCACCAACTCTCTGTTTTCTCTAGCACCAACTAGAAGGAAGCAACGACTCCCTGGATTCTCTAGCACCAACTAGAAGGAAGCACCAACTTCCTGTGTTCAAGCACCCACTTGAACCTCTGAGGACAACAGTCCTCCCTAGCACATCCCGACCACCCTGAATAATAAATTCTTTGTTACTAAAACTTACTACAACGATATAAAATTATTCAATGGCTTACCAGCCCTGTTGTTGTTCTGTTACGCTGCTATGTCCTGTCTGCATCAGTGCATTTTATACTCTCTGCACCATATCCCTTTGATGCAACCTTCCTCTAGCATGCATCTCTGCTCCTGCGCTCTGCCTCCTTGCTCACGCTTGAATTTTACCGACGACAACAACACCTATCTCTTCTTTGTTCTACATTCTTATAGTCTCTGTTATCTTTGTGCATGCAATATTCACAATGCCTCTGCATGCTCACTCCGTGCCAAATTCCTCCACCTCTTGAGTGTTCTGCGTGATCATCATCGCGACTGTTCAGCTTCTCTGGCCGTTCAACCCCTGTGTCTATCATCACTAGGTGTTAACCCGAGATTCCTTTTTCCCTCTGGCAGTTGAGACTCTTCGTCTTCTCTGGCATAATCGAGCTAATCCTTTATGTTTCAGTTACAGACTTCAACGCTCATTCATCTGTAAATTTCCTCCACAAATAGTCTTCATTCCATTGGTAGATTCCTTGAGACTCTTCACCTTCTCTGTCAATCACCCTTGAGTCTCTTCCAGTCCTCCGGCAGAAACCATCAGTGCCTTCTAGCAGTTACATTGTGAAGTGCAACAGTAGCCCTCCGATTAAATTCGAATTCACCTACACCGTTGGATGGTGTTCGTATGGTCTTGCGTTTAGATCACATGTCCAATGGTTGTGACCGAGCGCTAAACAAAATTTGAATTTCGTGATCTCGTCTCTCGGCTTTCCTGTGATACAGGATCTCGACATTCCAACTCGCGAATGTCGAAACTCCGAGATGGAGCTTAGCACCACTAGCTTCTTCCCCTCACGTGACCACCGTCGGTGACCGTAGGTTGCGCCAAAAGGCGCTTCGTATTCCACAAGCGTGTCAACTTTATCGAGCCTGATCAACGGTCAATATCTCCAATGATCTAACGGTCCAGATATTATCGCGATCTCGCACCTCGCGAGTTCTGTGATGAAGGGTCTCTTTTCTCCAAGTCGCGATAGGCGAAGCTCTGAGAAGGAGCTTATCTGCGACTGACTCCTTCCCTTCTCGTGACCATGGGCTATGACCACAGCCTTATGCATAAGGCGATTTCGCATATCGCAAATTCACAATTCAAGTCTCTTTGTTTCCATATTGCGATTCGCGAAACTCCGATACGACGTTCATCTGCTGACATCACACATGGATTGACACGTGTTGAGTATTGCCACATGTCACTTTGATTCGTGACTTTCATGTACCTAAAGTGTTGAATCTGCCTGACACTTGTCATTACCTAGTTGTGCCACGTGTCACTTGCTGACGTGGTCTGCTGACGTGAGTCGATTCGACGGTCCATTCTCGCGCTCTCGCTACTCGTGACCTCGTGAGTTCCAAGGTTGAACTCTCATGCTCTTATCTCGCGAGTCCCTGAGTTCGCGAGATCTCTCCGATCTCTGCCACGCGTCCTTCCCAGATGGACGGTCCTGATCTTCTCGCCACTTCGTCGCCTCGCGACTTTGAACACCCAATACTTGGGCCTTTATCTCGCGAGTCCCTGAGTTCGTGAGATCTCTCCGATCTCTACCACGTGTCCTTCCCAGATGGATGGTCCTGATATTCTCGCCACTTTGCCACTTCACGATTTCACTGCTTCGCGATTGCATCCACCTTCGTGATTTCGCCGCTTCGCGATTTTGTTGTTCTTGCCATCCCTATTCTTTGCCATCGTTGATCTTTGCCATCACTGATCTTGCCATCAATGACGATTTCGCTGTTCTTTCCATCCCTATTCTTTGCCATCGCTGATCTTTGCCATCATTGTTCTTGACATCAATGACAAGCTTACGCTACTTGGTAAAGATTTTCCAACAGAAACTACATCATATGGATGGATTCTTGATGAGTTTGGGTTTCAACAAGAGTGTTTCTGATCCAAACCTATATTAATACATTGTTGGTGATGAGAGCAAGATTTTGATGACTTATTCAGGAAGCCGTGTTTTTGGATACAATCAATCTTTGACTTATGATTTCGATATGAAGGATATGGGTATGATGCACTACTTCTTGGGAAAAGAAGTATGACATAGGACTAATGAGATTTTTCCTGAGTCAAGGAAAATATACAGTGGGGATATTAAAGAAGTTTAGTATGACTAAATGAAAATCCATGCTTACATCGATGGTGATGTATTTGAAGAAAATGAATGATGATGATTCATATGAGATTGATCCACAATTGATTGGATCACTGATTTATCTGGTTAACACCAGACTCGATATATGCTATGTTGTGAATGTACTTATCCAATTCATGAGTCAGCCGAGACAGACTCACTGGACAACAACGAAACATGTATTGATATATCTACGAGGCACAGTTGGATATGGCCTGAGATATGCCTCCAGTGTAGACTTGAGTTTGTAGGGATATGCATATTGGGAAGGGATAACAGTGGATCGGAAGAGAACCTCCTGTTGTTTCTTTACTTGAGGGTCTGCCATGGTTTCCTGGTGCAACAAGAAATAGATCTCTGTGTCATTGAGTACCGCAGAGGAAGAATACATAACATTGAGTGTGGCAGTCCACAAAGCAGTGTGGCTTCGCAAACTTCTGACATATTTATTCGATCATAAGATGGATCCTACTACTATTCATTGTGATAACCAGAGTTGTGTGAATCTCTCTGAGAACCATGTGTTTCATGATAGATCGAAACACATTGAGATAAAATATCATTATTATATAAGAAAAGTTATGCAGAGGAAAGCAATACATGTGCAATACCTTCCTACACATGAGCAGATTGCAGATATCTTCACCAAACTGCTTGCCAATACAAATTTTGAGTACTTCCGTGAGAAACTGGCTTGGTGGAGAATACCTCTCTAGCTGAGAGGGAGTGTTGATGATTACAACTAAGATGAAGTTTGAGTACTTCTGTGAGATACTTGGACTAGTGGAGAATGCCTCCCTAGCTGAGAGGGAGTGTTGATGATTACAGTTGTGTGAGACATCCTCTAGGACATAGACTGAGTGATTCGACCTGAGAGATATCCCATGAGTTGGGTGTGCCAATGAGATGGGTGAGTGGTTCCTCTCTGAGATGAATATGAAACATTCTTCCCCTGTGTGAGGTGTGGTTCCTCTCTGAGAAGGAGATGGAATGTTGTGTGCCCATTTGTAGGGAATCCCATGAGTTGGGTGTGTGGTTCCTCGATGGGACAGAGATGGAATGTTGTGTGCCCCTATGTGGGGAAGCCCATGAGTTGGGTGTATCATTCTAAGACAGAGATAAAATGATGTATTGGCCTCCTATATGAAAATAGTTTAGATGATGTGATACTCCAGATGATTCTCCTATGTAACACAGTGAGAAAGAGATATGTTGAGTTGGATGTGCCTATGGCTGAGCACAAATGAACATGATCCTAGTGGCTGAGCACTAGTGAGTGTGGTTCTCCTGTGAGATGTAGTGAGATAGAGATGTGGACATCCCTATGGCTGAGCACAGATGGATGTGCCCCTAGTGGCTGAGCACTAATGGGTGTATGAGATCCCTTTCTATATTGTACAAGAGTTAGACTTCCCTGTAACCCTATTTTTTATGTAAAGGGTACAGGTCGACCCCACCATAAAGTGAAAGATAATTAATATGATAATTATTAATTATATTATGAGTTATTCAGGTTGGCCCTGTTGTTCCAATAAACACTACTATTGACAGGTTCAGTCTAGTATAAATAAAGGTAAACTCCCCATTGAGGAATCATATCACAAGTGTGAGTTTGGAAATTTCAGCAAATTCTTGTTCTTGGGAAAAGTGCACACCTCTCTTGGGTGCCAGTCTTCTAGGGTTTGTGAGCACCCTTTTGTGTGCTATGTTTATGGTGTGGGAGTTAATTATCTTGAATAATATAGAAAAGGATTGGATAGGTTTTCTTCCCTTGTTCAGAAGGGTTTCCCATGATACTTCTTGTGTACTTGTGCATGGTGTTTCTTCTTGTGATCTTGGTTGCTGCAACAAATTGTTTATGGTTTAAGTAAAATGCTAAAATGGAATGAACTTCATGCTTAAGCCTATATTATTGAAATATCAACATAAAGAAACCCTATTTGACTACCATATTGAAGAGATTATGAATGTGAGGGATAAGAACACAACCTCTAATTTTTAGGATTTATTATCCATAACCTTTTATGTCTTTAGCTTTCACTTTTGTTATCCATTTAATGCACTCAATGTTTTTCGAAGTAAAAACATCTTGCTTTGTAATAAGGCTTTGAATTTTTCCCACAACATTATGGGATCTTTCTTTTCTCTTACGTTCTATTTATAATATACCTTTTTTTCTCAATCAATTCTCTATATATATTTATCTTGTCAACTTCTAGGGACTCATGAGAGGCTCCCCTAATGACTTTTCTAGTAATCTTACAACCTTTTTCATACCAAAGGTTAGTAGCATGACTTTCCTTTTCCCATGTTGTTTCAAGAGAGTTCTTGTTTATACATGTTGAAATTGTTGTTATAGAGTTGAGATAGAGGTCTTCGATATTATTGTTACTTATAGGGAGGTTTAATATATTTCATAAATCAATTAGAAAAAGATCGACTTTATTTTTGTTGAAGATAAAGTTATTTTCATTATTAGAAGCTTCTATGATGGTATTTTTATGCATGAAAAAGTTTAGAGATTGCATTACGAGTATGTGATCAAATTTAGGTTTATGGTCATTTAAGATGTCAAAATTTACAACTTTGTTATATATGAGGAAATCAAATATAACATAATCTACCACACTATTGCGAATCCCATGAATATGTGTCATCCATTTTCAATTTACCCATTCATTAAATCAATGCAAATTATAATGTCTTCACAACTTCACATGAATGTTCAGAAGTTTTGTAAGCTAATTCTAGGTCTTCAACTAACCATAGAGGGTTAGGGTTGAAGATATTCCTTAGGATTATATATCTTGATTAATTATCACTCTAGCATTATATTGCACTAGAAAAATAATATAATCTCCTCTTCTTAGATTCAAAATATTATGATCTATGTCATTGTATGGAAAACAATTATTTAAATTGTTTTTGTTACAAAAGGTAGAATTTATAGGTGCAAAATAATAGATTGTTAAATATATTTATTTAGTGTAATCTCTAAGATAACCATCCATATGTACTAGTTGAAATGATATTTCTTGTGAAGTTTAATGTAAGGAGAAATTCCATTCCTTATGCAAAAAGTTATGCATCCATTCCCTTTACAAGAGGATCTCTTATTCTATATTGACCACAAAACAAATCCATCTATATTAGGGACCCTAAATTCTTCATGCTCCTAAGTTTCAACAAGCAAAATAATATCAATCTCACCAACAATCCAACTTAACTTGGAACCTTTACACCACTAAAACCTATGGAAATTCAAAGAGAGGATCCCAAGTTTGTCAAATGTTTATTAATTTGTCATTATCATTAATAATTGTTTTCTATTTCTAATTATTACTCATTTTCCTTCCTTCCTAGCTACTTTTATCTTTTGAACATATTTCCATGTTAATCTATCTTTATGTTCAATTAATTTACCATCCTCCTTGTTTTTATGAGATATGTTATTTCAATGTGTAACTTGTTTTTAGATCTTCCATGACTAATTCTAAAGTGTCATATTATTTTTCCTCTTTTAAACACAAAATTTTGAGACTTGTTTAAAACTCTCTCATGGTCTAATTTTATAAATTTGTTCATTTCCTCTTTGATGAGTTTGATATCTAATTTAAGTTCTAAATTATTTAGGACCAAATTATTATTTATCTTTTCTTCTAACTATTTGTGTGGCTCATTTTTCTATTTCCTTAGTTTGTTATCCTCCCCAATGGGATTCAATTCCCTTAAAGTAGAGGTTATTTTTCAACATTATTATTTTATTGTTTAATTTTTTCTAAATATATACAACTTGAGTGGGCTTAATGGTTAAAAACATGTGTTTCCTATTAACAAGTCACAAGTTCAAATTATTATTATTATTGTGTTGATAATAATTCTATTTTTGACAAAAAATTGAACCAAAATTCTTTTCAGGTCTACCTAATTTTTTATTATGTTTATAATAATTATGTTTTGACAAAAAGTGAATCAAAAATCGTTTTTTTAATTCTTCCTAATTTTTTTTTATCTTAAGAACTTTTACTATTAATTAAGTCACACTTTGTGCCTAAATATCGATGAACAAAACTTTGCTTCTATAGTTCATAAAAATTTACCAACATATCCGACTCTAAGTGACTACTTCGATTATAGATTGATCTGTATATGCTCTGAAACTTTTTTTTTTTTTTTTGTAAATAAAAAGAGGGGCAGATCCTATAATAACATATCACATACAAAAATAACACCTGTCTCTAGGCTGCCAACTGTTCCGTCGAATTAGCAAAAATCGAGACAATTGGCAGCCTTGGATGTCCATGTCTAAAAAAGGTGGTCCTCCATCTGCCCTTCCAAGAGGAAACCAGGGCAGGTGGGGGCCTATAGTCTTTACATTAAACATTAAAACTAGAATTAAAACTAGACTGGACTTGGAACTAAACCAAAAAGAGTTTAGACTGACACCTAACCAGAACCAGAAAGAACTCCAAGCCATGCAATTACCCGTTAGAACCAGAAGTAGCTTCACCAGGGTCTCCATTGTGTGGTCCGTTTTGAGTCAGTAGGGAAAAAGGTCTTGCACATGTGAGACATTTTTGCCTCATTGACACATTGGATAATGATTCATACAACATATCAATGCGTTGGTGCATGAGTGTGCCACGGTGAACCTGATCTACCATATGGATTCTCAAATAAAACACTAATTCCAATTCTTTTGGGTGGAAGAAGGGTGGGGGGGCATGCCATGGTTCCAGTAAAATTGATATAGGAGGTGGTGCAAATACCTCACCACCTTCCCTCATCGTGCCACCCAGACCCTCCACAACCTCGCTTGTAGCATCCTACACTTCGTCTTGTGCTCTGTCCTTATGCTTCGTGATTGCACGCCATCCCTGTGCGCCTTCCTCCTTCTCGAGGTCCATGTCCCTCACTGCAACACTGGATGGATCGTATCCCTATGGAAGTAGATCATCCTGAGAGGCCATATGAAGGAATTCCTCCTTGACGATGCATATGCGGACCTCTTCTATTTTCGCCTCCATGGTGCTGGTGTCATGGTGAGTTGCAGTGGATGGCTTAGAGTCTTCCGCGAAGAAGTTTATTAGGGTTTTCCAATTCTCTAGCATAGTGAAGAGAAGGGACTCCAAAGGGATCTGAATGGGTTCCTCCGGGATTACTTCCTCCACGTAATCCATTGGAGGCGACCTGACCATTCCTATTTTGCATGCTACCTAAATTCACCGAGTGCGGGATATGGAGAGTGCCCACTCTAGCATATATCACCTCCTCTATCGCGCTGCCAAACTATGCCAGGCAGGGTCGCGACGCGACCTGCCTCTCTCGCGTGGCATCGAGAAGGTAATGCAGATGACAAGCTTGCAAGAGGTTCTGTAATGGCTGCACCAGAGCACTGAGATGCTTGCCTGGTGCAGGTCGAGAACGAAATGGTGAAGGTTGGTGCATTGTTGGGTGATAATGAGGAGGGGCAACACGACTACTCCCATTATCACCCCCCAATCGTTGAATTTCCTTGTCATCACTCTGCTCGCGCAAGGGATCCATCCTTTGGCTCTTGACAGGCAGTTAAGGCAAGATCCCATTACTAATGGAGAGGGGATGGGAGCTAGCCTGCCACATTTATGGATTGGCTCAGGCCGGTGTTACGCGACCCTTGTGTGCTACGTGGCACCCCATCCACGGCGCTCTGAAACTAAAATTGATATGTGCTCCATTCACAAATAAATCTGCACCGCTTTAGTTTTATATGCAGATCCATTTTTTTTTATATTATTACAATGCAATTCAAAAACCCAGCTCCATTCTTTACATCTACACTCTATGTTATTTATCTGATCTTTACTCCTACTTTACTTTGTTTTTTGTTATGTGTTATTCAATTACAGATTTAGTGTTTTATATATATATATATATATATT
>JASDQU010219538.1:0-17960 GCA_032191745.1 Picea mariana
CCATTGGATTCCTAGTACAACATCTGCACCACCCATGGGTATAGAAATCATTGGACTATTCATTACATATTCCCCCATAGAAAGGTTGATCTTATTCCATTTTCGTGAGAAATTGATAGTTCCTCCATCTACAATCATTACTTGAAACTTTGGCGCCATATATACAAAGAAATTGAGATCTTTGGCTAATTTATAGTGAATGAAATTATGAGTACTGCTAGAATCAATTAAGACTATTACCTTTTTCTTTTTGATGTATCCTTTGATCTTGAGGGTTTGAGGAGTGTTAATTCTATCCAATGCATTACAAGATATTGTGGGAGCCAACTCTTCAGATGAAATTGCTTCTACGTTTTCATCTTGAGATGGTTCTTGTTCTTGTTCTTCTTCCTCTTCACAATCTATGTAGAATAACTTATTCTCACCACACTTATGTCCCTTACTGTACTTGCTATCACAATTAAAGCATAAACATTTTTCTTTTCTTTCCTCCAATTGTTGAGGTGTCAACCTTGTAGGTTGAGGTGTTTTAGAAGAAGGAGCATTGTTCTCTCTATAGATGTTAGGATTGGTCCTCCTAGTAGCCATAGCCATATTTTTACTTTGAACATTTCTTGATACTTTAAATGCATTCTCGAATGATTTGGGTTACCAAAGGCGAACCTCATGTTGAATGTTATCCTTTAAAGTTCCTATGAATACATCAATCAAGTGCTCATCTGGAATATCAGTTACCTTTATATTCAATCTTTGGAAGTTCTCAATGTGCTCGGTAACTGAACCCTTTTGCTTGAGATTTATCAATTGGCTAAAGAAGGTATTGCTCCTTGTATCCTCATAGTGTGCTATCATTTCTTCTGTGAAAATTGTCCAAGTGACGATTGATTTACAAGAACAAAGCCATTGATACCATACAAATTGATTAGGTTCTAAATATAAAGAATCATTTCGTACCTTTTTTGTATGTGGCACATTATGGAGATCAAAGAATTGCTCCATTTGAAGTATCCATGTGATTGGGTCCTTGGCATCAAACTTCCTCATATCAATCTTAGGAACATGATTGGTCTTAAAACCAAAGTTGGAGTTTCTCCATTCGTGATTCACCTTCCTTGTTTCCTCATCATGAATTTCATGGGATGCATTTTCACTTTTAGGTGTCTTCTCTGTTACGAAATTTTTCAATACTTCCATGATCTCCCCTTTTAAACCCTCCATCATCTCTTGTAGTTCATATTTTGTTACTATGTTATTTTATTAATCATTTATGTCCCTACACATTTCTTCACCTTCATCAAGAGTCCAAGTAGGATTTTATGGAGGCTTATTTTGTGTAGAAGTTCTCTTTTTGGGTGGTATGTTGACCAAGTATCACTTTTGAACCTTGATTTTGAGGTGGTTCTCCTAGAAAATATTTCTTTTATTGTATCTCCCAAGTTTTGGACCTTATGGGAATGAAACTTTATTTTATGTAGTTCTCTAATGTCTCTTCTATTCAACTCCACAGGTCTGATCAAAATTGGAGGTGCCAATTGAAATTTACAGTAAATTCCCCACAACTTGCCAATTTTTGCCCTTTCCAGGAGATCTCACTTGTATAGCGTGCCCCGCACAAAATAATTGATATAAATTCTGAAATTCATACCAAAAATACTACAGACTGTCCACGATCCAATGAAATTAGTCCCACTCAATTTGGATACTCTAGGAAGAAGTTATAATTATTTTACTTGGAACACCTTCTTGAGACTAGTCAATAGGACTAGTCAGATACCCTATCTTACAAAAGGTGTATCTACAAATTTAATATGACCCAGAAGCTGAAATTTTTACCACATATACCTTCCTAATTTTTGTAAATAGCCTCTAGGTTTCAAGGTATGAAACATTACAGAAAATTTTGTATAGCGAAAATTCCGCAATGACTCAATTCAGGATGATTCCAGAACCCTATCTTGTACAGGTTGTATCTCCAAAAGTGTAAGGCCTTAGGAGCTGAATTTTGAACCCAACGTACCTTGATACATCTATTAAATATCATCCAAGTTGTTCCTTCTGAAACATTGTAGAAAACATGTTATAGAGAAAATACCGAGGTGTCTTAGATGTAGAAGAGAAACCCCAAGACCTTGAGCTCTGATACCATATGTTAAGAACCAAATATCAATATAGCATAGAAAAACCTCAGAAAAAGTACTCAATGCCTTGAAAAAGAGATAATTTCAGATAATAAGCCTCTTCGAGGGGGCAACCTCCTTTTACCCCACTTAAATGTTCAAGCACAAGATGTTTCAAAATGAAAATGTCTCCTTGGTATATATAGGAGACTAGGAGGTATAATTACAACTAATGGCCTAAAGTCGGCATAAATAAAATAACATTACTAATGTAATATGCCCCAATTAAGCTGTAATGAGCCAATATTAGGGCTTAACGATAAAACCATGAAATCTAAATCAAAGCTTCATATATTAACTCAGATTGCTTTTGTACATGGGTTCTTTTCCACAGCTCTCTGCTACGGCTCTCTTCTCTTATATTCCGTGCTAATACTACAAAAACTTCTATGATACAAAGGTGAGGGTGTCTATATCTGTTCTCCCTCCTACACTCTAACTGTTTAATCTATGAATTCAAATCTTCGTACTTTCATTAAATGGGCTTAAATGCATTTTACATTGACAGATGAGAGAAAATCACTCAAGATCTGTTTACAACAGTCAGACATAAATGCAAGTATGCTTCTAGCTATTACATTTATATCCACTTCTTAATCTTTCAAAACATGAAAAACATGAAAAAAATGTGCTGCCGCTTTTCCCAGCTGTCTTTCGCCTCCACGCTCGCTTGACTGTTTACGATGCTCCTGCATCATACTCCCTCCCTTGAAAATATTCATGAACTCCTATTCATGAGCTCTTGCATGGTCTGTCCATGCTTCTGAATTTCTTCTTCATCTTCCCAACTAGCATCTTCAATTGGATGTCCCTTCCACCTGACCAAGTATTCAAAATACTCTTTTCTTCTGGTCTTCTTGCTAATCCTTTTGTCAATTATGCCTTCCATCTGTGGCTTTTCAGCTACAGGCATCTATTTCTTCCATTGAATCTCTTTCTGTTCATCTTCTGCTCCTGCTTCTTCAGCTCTGTAAGGGTATAAATCCATAACATTGAATATCGGTGAAATTCTGATCCCATCAGGTAAGTCAATCTCATACGCGTTTGCCCCAAGTTTCTTCATGACCTTGCATGGTCCAATGTTTTTCATCTTTAGCTTATTATATGTTCCTCTTGGGAACCTTTCCTTCCTCAGAAGTGCAAGAATTAGATTACCAACTTTAAATTGAAGTTATCACCTGTGTTGATATGCTCTACGGTTATATTCTTGGCTTGAACTCTACAATCGCTCCTTGACTCGGCTGTGAAACTCCTTCATTGCCTCTGCAAAGTCTTCTACACTAACACTTCTAATTTCAGCTTGTTCCAAATCTTTCAATTCAGATACTCCTCTTGGCTTCATTCCATATACAATTTGGAATGGACTCTGTCCTGTGCTTCTGTTGAGTGAGTCATTGTAAGCAAATTCTGCCTGTGGCAGAATGTGATCACACTGACTGTGTTGTTCAGTCACTAAGCTCCTCAACAAATCTCCCAAGCTTATGTTCACAACTTCTGTCTGCCCATCTATCTGAGGATTATACACTAAGCTAAATTACAAACTTGTCCCCAGCTTCTTCCATAACGTTCTCCAGAAATGTCCCACAAACTTAGTATAACGATCAGAAATGATACTCCTGGGCATGCTGTGAAGTCTGGCGACTTCCTTGAAAAATAGATTCACAATGTGAGTTGCATCACTAGTTTTTTGGCATGGTATGAAATGTTCCATCTTGGAAAATATGTTGACTACCACAAAGATCGAATCATAGCCTCTTTGTTTTCTTGGTAGTCCCAATACAAAATCCATGCTCACTGCATCCCATGACCTTGTAGGTATGGGTAATGGCTGGTATAACCCTATGTTCTTCCTTTTCCCTTTTGTGTGCTGACAAATTCTGCATCTGTCCACAAATTTATTGACATCTGTCCTCATCCCTAGCCAAAAATATGAGCCATTCAATTTTGAGAACGTCTTATCATAATAGAAGTGTCTGGCCAATCCTCCACTGTGTTTTTCCTTCAATAGGTTCTCCCTCATGGAGCATTTTGGAATACATAACTGATTTCCCATGAATAATAATCCATCCTAGATCATATAATCGATCCACTGGCTTTTGTCCCTGATAACTGGATTCTCATATGCCTCGTATGCTCCCTTAAAATCTAGGTCATTCCTGTACATTTCTTTGAGATTATCAAAACCCAAAGTTTTGACTCTGAATTCTTGCATAAGAAAACATTTCCTGCTCAAAGCATCAACAAATTCATTACCAGTTCCAGAAATATGCTTAATTACAAAAGTAAAATTCTGCATGAATTCAACCCATTTAACATGTTTTTGGTTCAACTTCTCCTATCGAGTCACGAATTGCAAATCGTGATTATCACTGTACAAAACAAACTCCTTGGGAACCAAATAGTGTCTGCATTTCTTTAGTGCTTGTATGACTGCATAGAATTCCTTTTCATATGTGGAGTACTTAACCTTCGCTTCATTTAGTTTTTCACTTAAGTATGCGATCGGTCTGTCGTCTTGGCTCAAGACCACTCTTATTGCAAATCCACTTGCGTCACACTTGACTTGGACTGTCTTGCTGAAATCTGGCAAAACCAAAATTGGCTTCTCAGTGATCTTCTTCTTCAGTAGGTTGAAACTCTTCTCTGCTCCCTTTGTCCAGTGAAAATATTTATGTCTTTTCTTCACCGTATCCATCATTGGTGCGCTAATTCCATTGAAATTTTTGATGAATTTTCTATAGAAACTTGCCAAACCATGGAAGCTTCGAACTTCAAACACATTTTTCGGTGATGGCCAATTCTTAATTGCATTCACCTTTTCCAAATCCATCTTCAACTCATTTGCAAAGATAACAAAATCCAAATAAATGAGTTATGTCCTCATAAATGATGATTTCTTCATATTTATCAACAATTTCTCTTGTTGTAATCTACTCATCACTGCAACTAAATGCTTTAAGTGCTCTGCTTCTATCTTGCTAAAAATTAATATATCTTCAAGATATACAATGATGAATTTCCCTATGAAATCCTTCAGGACTTCATTCATCAATATCTTGAAAGTACTGGGTGCATTTGTTAAGCCAAATGGCATGACAAGCCATTCGTATAGCCCCTCATTCGTCTTGAATGTTGTCTTCCATTCATCACCTTCTCTTATGCAAATTTGATGATATCCACTTTTCAAATCAATCTTTGAAAAAAATCTTGCTCCACTCAAGCAATCCATCAAATCGTCCATTCTTGGCAATGGAAATCTGTATCTGATGGTGATATTATTGATCACCCTTGAGTCTGTACACATTCTTCAGCCTCCATCTTTTTTTGGGCTGAGCAATGTTGGAACAACGCATGGACTCAAGCTCTCTCTAATCAATCCTTTGTCCATTAAGTCCTGGACCTGTCTCTTGACTTCTTCATTTTCCTGCGGCATCAAACTGTACATGGCTTTGTTTGGTAAACTGACTCCAGGTATAAGATCAATGTGATGGCTTATACTCTTGATAGGTGGTAACGAACGAGGTAGTTCGTCCACTGCTATTTCAGCAAACTCTTCTAGCAACTCTTGGATTTCTTCTGGTAAATCATCTATTCTTGTATTGGTCAAAAGAATTCTAGGCTTCTTGACTACAATAAATTGTGTGTCTTCCTTCTTCTTAACCTCCTTAAGAAGGTCCTTCCCACTCATGAGAAGTACAGTGTTTCTTGTCTTTGTTTTCACCTCGTTGTCTTTAATTGGCAACAACATGTGAGTCCTCCCATTCTTCTCCAGGGTGTAGGTGTTCTTTCTCCCATCATGAACCACATTCTTATCATATTGCCACGATCTACCCAGCAATAGATGACAAACATCCATGGGAATGAAATCACATAATATTTCATCCTTATATCATCGTATTTTAAATTCAACTAAACATTGTTTAGTGACATTTACCTGATGTCCTTTTTGTAGCCATGAAACTCTGTATGGGCTTGGATGTATGATAGTCTCCAGCTCCATCTTTTCCACCATCTCTGTAGAAATGAGATTGTCTATGCTACCGCTATCCATAATGACTTTGCATACTCTGTATTTTGTTTTGCAAGCATTCTGAAACAGACTGTTCCTTTGGGCTGGGTTCTCTGCCTCCTTTTCTGGTGTTAAGAGAACTTTCCTCATCATTAAGGATCTTCCTCCCTCAGCATCTTCTGCCTCAACATTTCATCCTTGAGCTTCGACAATGTGAGTTTCACCACCATGTTTCTTTCTGTCTGGACACTCATAAGATTTATGTCCATTTTTCCCACAAACCAACCATTTCACTTCACCTCCTCTACCTCTTCCTCTTCCTCTAGCTCGAGGAGAAGTATTTCTATCAGCATATTGCCCTCTCTGTGAGATTCCTCCTTTCTCATGTTGAGTTTGAGGTTTCTTCCCCTCTTCTTTAGGTTTCTAAGTTCTGTCCTGGGCAATTGTCTTACCTCTGGCTTGACTTCTGCCTTGGCCTCTTTGACCTTGCTTTCGGCTCATCTTCTCTTCAGCTTTCAGAGGCATCTGATTGGCATCTTCCACATTTTGAATGATCATCATGATAATCTCATCTTGAATGTCATATCTCAGGCTATTCATGTATCTGTCAACCTTTTCATTGTCTCTTTCCCGATGACCTACTCTAATGTTTATCTTGTAGAACTCTTCAGTGTATTCTTTCATGAACATCAACTTCTGTCTCAAATTTTGAATCCTCCGAAACAGAGTAATTTGATAATCCTTGTGTATGAATTTGGCCTTCATCTTCCCAACCATTCTATCCCAACTCTTAATTTTCTTCTTTCCTTTGCAGCATCTGTTAGCCTGTAGTTCATCCCACCATAGTGTTGCATGCCCTTTAAGTCTAGTGATAGCATGTTTGACTTTCTTATCTTCCTCGACATCCTCATAGTCGAAGTATTTATCCAGATCTCTAATCTAGTCTAGAAGCTCTTCAACATTCAGGTTTCCCTCATACATGGGAATCTCCATCTTTTCCCTGGAACCTATCCTTGCAACAACCCTAAATAGGTGTTCGTTTGCAGCATCCTCGACTGTGACTTCTTCTTCTTCGTGTCCAGCATCATTTTCACTCTCATCCTCGTTGATATCCCCAACATCAATTGTGCGCCTTTGTGCTATCTCCATAGCATTAATCCTAGTATGTAGTTCATGCATTTCCTTTTCCACTACTATATCAGGCATTGCCACTGTCCTGTCTCTTCTTCTCGACGACATGGCTGAGAAATATTCCCGTTTTCTCTGCTACAAAAAGAAAAGACTTCGTTCTGCAACTCTGATGTGTATCAGAGTACTCTTTCTCCTCTCCCTCCCTCTGTATGCAATATACAAATAGAGTCAATCTCTGATACCACTTGATGCAAACCCCAACCCTCGGGCCAAGATCCACGGAGGATCGTTTTAATTCTCCTTAAGCTGAAGTGGCTTCTTTGGCTCCCTGCCGAAACCTTTAACAATTTCGATCCATAGGTCCTTGTACAAGTGCCCTTTGCAACTCGTGTGCTTGCGGGTTGAAGACCCTTGACTTCTCCTCTCCTAATGCTGATACCCGAGATGCGATGGGTATGGATATTTCTTATTATTGCCCTCCACGCATAACCACTGTCTAGAGCTAAATGCTAGTCTCTCTCGCAACTCGCATGTTCATGAATTGAACGGTTGAATCTACGGGCCCTCCTTTTACGAGATTTTGAGACACAAAAGCCAACGAAGGTTTGACTTCTTCAGCGACCCTCCGAACTCACAAATTTTTGACTTCTGATGTTGAACCCTTGTGCTTCTTTCTTACGAGATCCCGAAGCATGAGAAGTCAACCAGAGTGTTGACTCACTTTTCGAATGACACGTGTCCACCACCTATCACTACTTCTTCCTCTCTCCGAGTGTCTTATTCTCACGCCACCTATCAACCACATGGGTCCCACGAAGCGGATGTGCCACATGTTGCACGAGCCCTCGCAACTCGCAATCTCATGACTTTTGCAATCGAAACTGACTTCCTTCAACCTCTGAGATCCCGATACGCAATATAGCAAAGAGGTTGCTCCTACTTCTCGCTATTCAGGAATCTGCACAACCAAAGGATTGGTCTGCCCTCCTTATTCATGATATGCGATATTCCATGCAGATTCAGATCTGATGGTTCTCCTGCAACTTTGATCCATGGTCTAGATCTCTCCCTTTGCTTCTCGCAAGCTCGAAACTCCCGACTCCAAGAGTTTGGTCTCCCGCCTTCCAACTCACGAACTCTGAGTTCGTGAAATGATCAATGACTTATGAGAAACACGATCAATGGTCCACGTTGATTCTAGATCCTAAGCTGATGAGTTCTCCTGCCTCTAACCACCCTTCAACTTCTCTGGATCTTATGGTCCTCGCAACTTTGCAAGTTCTCCCTAGAGAACTTCGACCGCTTGATTTCTTCCTCAAGAATCTCTGTGAAACAAGCAAGTGTTGTTCCTCTGAAACTTAACCTACTGGGTGATGATTTTTCTTCCTCATCTCCCTTTGAATGCTCCAAAGGTGCTAATCCTTTTGAGCTTTCTATGGTAATTTCAAGCCTTGAAAGAACTCCTGCATGCACTCCTTGCGGCAATCATTCAAATACCCCTGGGTATTTGATCTTTCGATTATGTGCACTCCCCGCAACAACAATGTTTCACTCCTCAACCTTAGTTGATAAGTTCTAAGGCCTCGACTAGCCTGCGCACACCTTGCACGGCTTCAGTGCTTCACCTGCACTTATGCTAGAATGAGAACAACAATATCCCTCCCGAGCTTTCTGAGATAAAACTCAGAACCCTTGTCAACGCACACCTTGCGGACGTTTCACTGCACTCCTTGCAGGAACTTCTCTCAGGATGAGAAACAATTGAAACTCATTCTCTTCCTCTCTCATAATTCATATACTTAGCACGAAATCATATATTTAACACAGAATAACAACAAAGTCATAACAAAGAGGAAATGACAACTATAAGTATACCATTCAACATATGTAAACACCAAACATCATAACACCATGAAATTTGAATCAAAGCTTCATATTTTAAATCAGATTGCTTCTGTACATGGGTTCTTCTCCACAGCTCTCTGCTATAGCTCTCTTCTCTTCTATTATGTGCTAATACTACAACAACTGCTATGATACAAAGGTGAGGGTGTCTATTTCCGTTCTCTCTCCTACACTCTAACTATCTAATCTATTAATTCAAATCTTCCTACTTTCATTAACTGGGCTTAAATGCCTTTTACATTGACGGATGAGAGCAAATTGCTCAAGATCTTTTTACAACAGTCAGACATAAATGCAAGTACGCTTCTAGCTATTACATTTATATCCGCTTCTTAATCTTTCAAAACATTTCGAAACGTGAAAAAAATGTGTTGGCGCTTTTCCCAGCTGTCTTTCACCTCCATGTTCACTTGACTGTTTACGATGCTCCTGCATCAATTTTCCCAGGTATAATTCTCCTGCACTAGTAAGTTTATTTTGATCTACAGTACTAGCCCAATCTTCATCAGTATATGTAGTCAATGTAAAATATTTTATTTTTGGAAACCAAAAACCAAATTCCATGGTTCCTTTGAGATATTTGAATATCTTGTTTACTTCCTTCATGTGAGTTTCTTTAGTTGGATATTGAAATCGACCTACTACTCCTACATCTGGCAAGATATATGTTCTTTTTGATGTTTCATATAACATGATACCATCCATTGATCTATACATGGTTTGATTTAGTCATGGTGAATCATCATATAGGTTTATTTTTCATCATGTGACCATGGGAGTGCACATGGGTTTACTATATTTCGTTTGGAATTTATTTATCATTTATTTGATATATTTAGTTTGGGAAATGAATATTCCTTTATCTATTTGAGTGACTTGTAAAGCTAAGAAGAAATTCAGTTCTCCTAGCATAGACATTTTAAACTCTTTTTGCATTTTTGTCAAAAACATTTTTCTTAGTATAGTACGATTGCTTCTAAATATGATATCATATACATATACCACCGCAAAAATCATATATTGGTCCTAAATTTTTATATATAGGTTTTTTCAGTAGTCCCTCTCTTATATCCTTATTTTTTCATATAATGATCAAGTGTTGAGAACCATGCTCTAGGGGCTTGTTTAATACCATACATAGGCTCCTTTAATTTGCACACATATTCATGATTTTATGTTAATATGAATCATTTTGTTTGCTCAATATATATTTTTTCTTCTAATGTTCCATTCAGGAATGCTGACTTGACATCCATTTGATAAATTTTGAGGTTTTTGAAGCATGCAAATGCTAGGAACATTCTGATGGCCTCTAGTCTTGCTATTGGGGAAAAAGTCTCTTCAAAGTCAATACCTTCCATTTGGGAATATCCTTTGCATACTAATATGGGTTTCTTCTTTATGATCTATCCATTTTCATTGAGTTTTGTTTTGAATATCCACTTCGTTCCTACCACATTCTTGTCTTTTAGTCTAGGGACAAGTTCCTATGTATTATTTTTCTCAATTTGATCAAGTTACTCATTCAATAATTTCATCCAGTCTTCACTATTGCTGGCTTTTGTAGCATTTTTGGGTTTTATTGCTGAAAACATTGCCTATTCAGAATCAAATCTAATTTTCCTTGTTATTTCTACTCCTGCTTCTTTATCCCCTATAATTTGATTTTCAAGGTGATTCTTTTGAACTCTTTTTTATGGTTCTTTTGGTAAGGGTGTTTCTTCCTCGTCCTTCTCTTCATCAGTGTGTGGTTCATTCTCTTGTAGTTTTTCAATATCTTATTGATCTTGTGATTCACCATATTCTTCATCATCACTATTTATTCTCCATTCATCAATTTTTAATTTATCTTGAGATTTATTTTTTCTCAAATTTGGATCATCTATTTTTACATTTGCACTTTCCACAATTTTGTGCAATCTTAGATTATAAAACTTGTAATCCTTTTTGTTATGTGAATATCCCATAAATGTACCTTCATATAATCTAGAGTCAAATTTCCCTAGATTATCTTCATCCCTCTTGATGTAACAATTACTTCCAAAGACTCTAAAATGTTTCAAAGATGTTGGTTTTCCAAACCATAATTCATAAAGTGTTTTCGCATGGATAGCTCTCAGTTGTGCTCAATTAAGTATGTGGAATGTTGTATATATTGCATCATCATGGTTATCTCTCATGGTTAGCTCTCAATATGCGGGTTTCATTTAACATAGTTCTTGCAGCATCTTGAGTAGTTATGTTTTTCCTTTCAACAATTCCATTCTCTTGAGGATTTCTTGGGGATGACAATTTTCTCTTGATTCCATGATAATCACAAAACTTATTGAATTCTTGAGAGGTAAATTCCCCTCCATTATATTATCTTAAACATTTGATTTTGAGATTTGTTTCATTCTCTACATACATCTTGAATGCTTTAAAGTTTTCAAATGACTCTGATTTTTCTTTGAGAAAATATACCCAGGTCATCCTCATGTACTCATCAATGATCAACATGAAGTAGTGTTCCCATTGTATACTTCTAGTCGTAGATATCCCATAGATATAAATGTGAATAATATCCAAGGGTTTTGATGTAGAATTCTATTTTGTCTTGAATTTAACCCTTGTTTGCTTCCGTAATTAATAATGTTTGCAAACAAGACCTGAGGGCTTGATGATTTTTGGCATGTATATTATAGCTCCCTTTTTACTAGATTTGATTAGGTTACCAAATCTCAAGTGTCCCATCCTTATGTGACATAACCATCTTTAATCTACTTGACTCATATGGAATTCGTATTCTTCCTCAATATATAATATATACACATTGCTTGAGGTTCTTGGTGAAATAACAACTAATTTCCTTGATCCTTATTCTCTTATTTCACATTTTTGGGAGTAAAAAATGAGTATATGTCCTTGATCACAGGTTGGGCTACACTGAGTAGATTAGGTTTTAAAGTTTCTACTAGTAGTGTTGGAGATATTACACACTCACATAGAATTATTTTCCTAAGTTTGATAGTCCAATGTTGATAACGATTTGATAGATGAGAATATTCTCTCTAGAGAATATTCCCCTACAAAATAGGGCATTCCTCTTTAGTTTAGAGTTGGTTACACTCAGTTAGACTAGTGGAAGTCACTCATGAATGGAAACCTTGGTTATATCAGCAACAATTGCATGTGTCTCTCTCACTTCCACACACGTGTCTTAATTAATTGATGATTGAATGGATCCGTTAACTAGGACTGTGTGGTAGTTCACTCCAGTGTCTGTCAGTGAGTTTCTATATCCCTATAGATCACTAATATGGTGCATTAGTTACTCATGCAACCTATATCGATTGTAAATTACTCACTCTTTGAGTGTGGAATACGGTTAATGAGAGTTCTTCCATTCTTTCTCTCCTACTTCTCTTTTCTTCTATTTTATCTGCGACTGTGTATGTCAATTCACAACTAGATCTATTATGTGCAAGTTCAAAACATTTACATGGTATCAGAGCCGACAAATTTCTAGGAAAAAGACACACCAGACTCTTTTTGCAGGTTATGAATATTGAACAATGCAAAAATGATGGATTATTCGTTGGAAATACTTCTCACGCCTCATAACTATTTGGAATGGAATCCAAAAACAATTCTTCATCTCATATGTAGAGGCTTGTATAAAATAACTATGAAAATGGAAGTAGATCCTAATTCTTTCGATGATAAAAATGACTTTGTCAATAGACAAGATATGGCCATAGGATGTATCCTTTGTTTTATTTCTCGTGAAATTATCCACCAAGTATATGATGACTCACAAGACTCAACTCCAAATGAATTATGGAGCAGAATAGAGGTTTTATTTGCGAATAATGAAGACTGCATGAAAAAGGTTGACAATATAGAGCAAGTAAAAAATCCATTGGAATATTAAACATCTAAGTTTGAAGAGCCTTGTACACAAGTATCTACATAAATTTTTATTCCATTAATTTGAGATGATGTCTACTCCATTTCAAAACTATTTTCTAAATCACATACAAAATATATCATCCATGCATAATAGAATCCACATGCAAACACTTTTTCATGCGTCATTCATGCATCCCAGGAGCCACATGCAAAGAATCTCATGCATGCATCTCAAGAGACAAAAAGGGGGGCGTGCATATCAGATTCAATTATGTTATTGTTTGAGAAACAATTGCAAAAAAAATTGGATATTTGAATTCCTCTTGAAAAAAATTCCAATGTTAAAAAAAAATTGTCTGAAACGAAATTCAGGAAGTGAAGTTCTAATCATTTTAAAATCAACAAAATTTCATCATTTTTCCAGAAATGGTCGCACAGTTTTCAAAATTTCATCCAAACTTTATTTAGATCTTCTTCATTAAAAGAAGAGAAAGTGGATATGCGTGGACATATCAATGGTGCATCTACTTCATAACATCTGTGCAAACATATACATATTCAAAAAAATATTCAATGAGCAAAAACTTGCATAGTTGTGAGGTCTTCATGGAGTGAAGGATATGGTTGCTTAGAAACTTCTTTTTCTTCCTTCTCTATTTTTTTTGCATTGTAATTTTAGGGCAGGGGGGGGGGGGGGNCAGTGTGTCATTCTTATATGCATTGTACACTAGGTACCTAACATGGACTTGGTTGTCGGGACCCATTCATCATGTACACCCTAGTAGTGTTTAGGGGGGGTGTTGGAGATATTACACACTCACCTAGAATTATTTTCCTAAGTTTGATAGCACAATGTTGAGAACAATTCCATAGATGAGAATATTCTCTCTAGAGGATATTCCCCTACAAAATAGGGAGTTCCTCTTCAATTCAGAGTTAGTTACACTCAGTTAAACTAGTGGAAGTCACTAATGCATGGAAACCTCATTTTTATCACCAATAGTTTCATGTGTCTCTCTCACTTCCATACATGTGTCTCAATTAACTAATGATTGTGTGGATTAGTTAACTAGGACTAGGTGGCATTTCACTCAAGTGTTTGTCAGTGAGTGTCTAGATCCCTCTAGATCACCACTATGGAGCATTAGTTACTCATGTAGCCTATATTTATTTTAAATTATTCACTCTTTCAGTGTGGAATACAATTAATGAGAATTCTTCCATTCTTTCTCTCATGCTTCTCTTTTCTTCTATTTTATTTGCAATTGTATATGTCAATTCCCAGCTAGATCTATTCTATGCAGGTTCAACACATTTACAAGTAGCATGTTTTTTGCTTTATTTTTCTTGTTTCCCAAAGAAATTGTGCATTTTCCTAGTATTTTGGAAAACACATTATCTCCAAAAGTGAATTTAACTTTATCATTCTTTGTCAAAGTGAGAAATTTTCTTTTATCTCCTGTTATATGTTTTGAGCATCCACTATCAATATAACACGAGCACTTTTTTCTCCTTGCATACAAGGCTACTTTAAATTTTGTTACTTTTTCTTCTATATGATTTTCTTTCCATATCTTCTTATCCTTCTTGTTAGAGTTTTTGTCTTCAAGGATTGCATTGGTAAGCTACATTCGCTAGTTTTATGGCCATAGTTGTTTCTCTTGTAGAATTCAACATTGTACTCTTGTAGAGGAGATGAATTATGATTTATTTTCTCTACATCATTCTTGTTTTTCTTATATCTTTGGATATCTCTTGGTTTGTAGTTTCTATAGGATTTACAATGTACTTCATTGTGTCCAAAGTTGTTGCATGAATAGCAATATCCAAGGAAAATATGCTGATATCTATTAGGAGGAGTCCTTATGATTATTGTATTTCCTTTTCCTTCTGATAACATCCTTTTGATCACTGCATTTTCTTTTTATTTGGGATGAGATGCTTTGTTATTAAAAACAATCTTCAAATATGTCATATTCAGCTTGTTATCTTCTCTTTTTGAGGGATTTCTAAGAGCATCTACATAGTTGATTGACTTTTCATCCATTTTTTGTGAAATAGAGGTTGAATTTTGATCATATCCCAATCATGTTTTATCATTTGGTGATCTTTGGTTGTTAAGAATATCATTCAAAATATTTGAACTGTTCTCGAACTTTGACTAGTGATTTCCTCTTTCTAGTTCACCTTCTAGATGACTAATTTCATCCTATCGATTTTTACAAACTTATTATTTTTCCTTGAATTGTTCATTCAAGATTTATTTATTTCTTTTGACTTCTTGAAGCTGAGTTTCAAGTCAATGATTATTTTCTCAGATTCTTTTATTATTTTTGAAATCTCCTTTTCTCTTTTCTTTTGTTCTTGTTCAAATTCTAGAAGTTGTCATCTTAACAACTTGTTCTTATTTTTATACTTTATGAGTTCATCTAGGGTACTGATCATCTCTACATCAAGGTATACATCTCCTTCAAACTCAGAGTTTTATTCTTCAATATCAAAGTTAATTTTAATGTGATTACCTTGGGTTTCTATTCCCATAAATAGATTCCTAGATTCTTCTTCCTCTTCACTTCCTTCAGATGAGTTGTTCTTCTCTTCAATGTAAAAGGTCTTCTTCCTTTTGTAGACCTTACTTTTGTATTTGGATTGTCTTTTCTTTTGTTCTTTGAAAGTATTTTCATCATCACTTTCTTTTTGTTTTTGATAGGGACATTTGGAAGAAAAATATCCAATCTTTCCATAGTTAAAGCATATTAGAGGAAACTTTCCTTTGTATCTACCAGTTCCTTTCTTGAGTTTCTTCATGAAGTTAGATATTTCATCATCAGATATCTCTGAATGATATTCATTAGACACATTCTCATGTTTATTTTTTCTTTTGATTTTTTGAAGTTTGTTTCTCCTTTTGTTAGTCTTTCTTTATCTTTTCTCATTTCATATGCTGTGAGGATCCCATGTAGTTCATCCATTGTGATATTATCAAGATCTAGTTCATCTTCAAGAGTAGAAATATTGGCATCATATCTCATGGGTAATGATATCAATATATTTTGGACAATTTTTTTGTCTTTGAGGTCTCCTCATGTTGTTCTGATTGAGTGGAATACTTCATCTACTCTTTGTAGATATTCTGTTATGTTCTCTTCTTCTTTCATTTTCAGGTTTTCAAATTGTGTTATGTAGCTTTGTAATTTGGCCTTTTTGACCTTGCTATCTCCTTCATATATGAATTTTATGTTTTCCCATATTTCTTTTCCTAGCTTAAAATGCATTACTTTCCAAAATATAAGATTGGATAATCCTCCATGGATGGCATTGAATGCTCTTTCATTGTCATTGCAAAGCATCTTTCCAGTTGCGTTTGTGGGAGGAGTAGTAGGTGTAGTGTAACCATATTATATAGATTGTCAGATATCATAACCTAGGGAAATTATGTAGCCTTACATCCTCACACTCCAAAGTGCATAACCATTCCCTTTGAATAAAGTTTCTCTGGTGGAAGACATTCCCTCTTACTGATCCACTGGATTATGCATAATCTACCTTCCAGTTATTAGATTGTGTTGAAGGCATCTGCTCTAATACCAATTGTTGGAATGTAGTTTAATACCGAGAGGGGGGGTGAATCAATATTAATAGATTTTATCAATTTTTAAATAATTATTTATTAAATTTATTTATCAGCAAGAAACTTTAGTAAATAACATCAATAAGTATAAACTTAGATTATATATTATAGGTTTTATATAAATATTTATTTAGAGCACTAACTCTAGGAGGCAAAAATCCCCTTGTTTTAGGGAACCAACTCCCTTGCTTTAGGGAACGAACCCTAGGAAGCACCAACTCCTTGGTTTTAGGGCTCCAACCCTAAGAAGCACCAACTCCCTTGTTTTAGGGAACCAACCCTAGGAAGCACCAACTCCCTGTCTTAAAATTTAATTAGAAAAGGATACTAATCCCTCCTTGCTCCTCCATTCCACCCTCACTTCATAAGTATCTTCATCTTTCTTCCCTGGACTATGCACATGATTTTGATCTTCAAATGTAGACCTTAGAGACACTTTTCCTTCACCATACTTTTCTGGTTATATAGTATTCCAATAGGTATGAAATTGAACCACTGTGTCTTTTTAATAATGAACCATTGCACCTCTTCATTTAATTAAAACAAATGGTAACATTTTCTTTCTTAATTGATTTTCGAACACCAAACTAGACAGTGATTTTCATACAAACATTATCACGTGATGAAAACAAATTTTAATATTCTACAACATGGGTTTTGTGTAGAACATGCCCAATTAGCTAACACATGGGAAGTTTCCCCAGAAAAATGTGCACAGTGGATGGTATGGGAGGATCTTTCAAGGAAAATGGCTCAGATTTATTGTTTGTGACCGCCTTCTAAACTTTCCAAATGAAGCATCTATTATCACACTAAGTTGCCTTGGGTATTTTTTTTTTTTATCCTTTTCTAAGCCTTAGATTTTAATTTTTTAAGTTTACCTCTTTTAAATTTATGTTTGTTAGGACCCCTTAGATAAATAAAGTGTTGTGTCATAACTTATGTTTTGATCCTCAATTGATTTTTAGACTTAGAACCATTTTAGTTCATGACTCAAGATTTTGTCCCCATCATGATTCATCACTAGGATTGATCCTTCCCATAATTAAACTGATGTGACACACCATTTTCCTCATTCATGAACTTGTAAACATGCCTTGTTGTCCCTGCTTACCTGTCCAATCATTTTTTAAATTGGAGTGTTGCCCACTCATTAGGCGTTTCCGTAGCGCATTTATCGTTCATCATGTTTCCATCGCAAGTTATGATTACCATG
>JASDQU010219539.1:0-17989 GCA_032191745.1 Picea mariana
GCCCAGAGGGCCCATAGTGATAATAGTGGAGGTCATTCAATGTAAGGTGGACTAGGTCCACTATATTATTAAATAAGGCCCACTATGGTAGTTAGATATAATAAATGTAAGAAGACTTCTTAGAAGGTTCTACTTCTAGAAGATTCCTCCTCTAGAATGTTCTTAGGTGATGGTAACACTATATAAAGGGGCTCAAGCAATGTAATGAGATATGAAGAGAAGTATTGTATTTGGAGCGGTAGCTCAATAGGAGGATGCCCCCTCGAAGAGGCAAGTGAACAGGAGAGGATCCCTTCCATAATAGGATCCATTGTATGGTGTTGCCCTACCTCAAGGGTTTGGTAATAATATCGTGTGGTTTATTCTATCTTGCTTGTGGATCTATTGTGTATTCAGTAATTGTGTTGATTATATCTTCAGATCTATTCAGGTACTTAACATTTCCTCACCCCTACTTCAATAGCTTATGGTAAACCTTTTCCTAGGTCTACCTCTATGAAAACCATACATAGATTCCTTCTTTAGTTTTAGATTGTTGATAAATTTTGCCAATACATTTTATGTTCTTTCATTGTCTGTGGCTCCCAAAATAAATAAATAAAACAAAAGATCAAATGATCCATACCAATGCTAATTTCATCTTCATCCTTTCCTGTCAAATAAAAAATTCACTATGTTACAATATTTTTAATGCCTCTCTCAATTTATATTCACATAAATTAATAGCATGTCAATTTTAAGTTTACAAAATTTTATAGAATGTGATTTTTTTTTTATATAAGAGATTAATTGTTGTTTTCAAAGGTCCAAACAAATAAAATCAAGCAATCAAAAACACATTTTCAAATAAATACAAAGTAAAACAAGGTATATTGTAAAAGAAAAGCGTATATAACAATTTTAATATAAATTTTATACTGCATTTAACTAAATAAAAAATAGCCAAATAAATTGCATGAATTAAAATTAAATCATCAAACAATGACTATTTAGAAAATGTAAGAACTAAATACAACACTTATCTTGGTAGAACTCCTTATTAAAAACAAATGATTAAATTTTTTCATATGTTTGTACATTCTAATTGCCTTTTATTTCTAATAAAAAGTTAAAATCCTTAATATAGATTACCTCAATGTAGTCTAGAATTATATATTCATTAGCCAAGTTTTAACAATTACAATTCCTTTCATATGTATTAATATATAAATAATCTCAATGCAACCAATAAAATGGTATATTGTATATTGGTGTTTTGGGTGATTGGGAATCCTTTATATACCTTTTTCCAAGAAAAAAAGTCACAATTTCCTTTATTTCAAGAAAAAACATTGAAATTACATTTAGCACAATGTCTGTTGACACTAAAACCAAAGGGAAAAGTACTAGAACCAATTCTCTAAAACAAAGATCTATGGAAAGTGTATCTCTAATCTTTATACATGTATTTATAAACTAAAAATCAAGTAGCTTAGTAGTTATAGATTTGAAACAAAGTCTCAATAAATAAATTAAAGAGAATGTATAAACCATTTCTAGCTAGTTAATAGCAAAGTTAGTATAAAGAAACCCACAATGCCCATTCAACCAAACAATCTGACACTTAGAAAAAAACATTTCTAGCAGACAAAACATCAATCTTAGACCTCCTAGACTTTGTGATCTCCACTAAGCTTAATGGATCATTCATAGCCATTTTGGAAAGACCAACAACAATGACATTTAATTATGAAAATATGACAACAAAAGAAATGTTCTAACCTTCCTAGATTCTCTTTGACCTTCGTAATGAAATGCTCCAACCCCAAGTTTAGTTGTGTGATCTACCCTAAAATTCAATTGGTGACCAATTGAGAGTCACCAAATAATTGTAAATTAAAAAAACTTGTCTCCACAAACAAAAGCACCACCTTGACCTCTACTACATTGTTGTAGCCAAACCCAAATCCATAGGAAAAGATACAGATTGTTGGACAGATAGATACCATGATACCACTTGCCCCACATTTTCTAGGTTTTCTCTCAAACACATCATCAAAATAGCCCCACAAAATGTAATTATCAATGTGGACATGAGTAATCGACCACAAGACCTTATCAACAATCATCTTCTTGAAACCTTCAAAAGAATATATAATTTTGGAAAAAAACTAAAGCAGGGAAATCATCTCATCTTCAAACAACATCTCATTCCTCACTTTCCAAATATCCCACCAACAAATAAGGAGGGGCAATGCTTCAAATAATTTTAGGATTTTTTTATCCCACTAGAGTTTGAGAATATCCACAAGAGATTCCCCTCTCCATCTACCAACCCCTGTGATAAGAGTAATGGCTACACCCCAAACCTCCAACAAAAAATGGCACCTATAACTAGCATATGATAAATAGACTCTGAAGCATATGTACACAAAGGACCCCATCTAGGACCCTCAAAGGAACGCTTGATAAGATTGTCATGAGTAAAAAAATTTTCTGGGAGGGCCAATCAAAGGAACGATTTTCATTTGAGAGGATCTCTAACCTTCCAAACCTTTTTCCACCACCATGAATAATTTGATGAAGATCCATGTAGAACATAGCCTCATATCCAATCTTGGATGTATGGTAGCCACCTATCAGGTTTCTATCCCATACTAATTTGTCGTCCTCCTCCCAAGGATTGATATTATTGGAAGAAAATATTTGTTCAAACTCATCCCATTCTTCGATAACCAATATCACCAAATCAAGATCTTCCAACTTTAACTAACCTCCACCCCACAAACCTAGGTCCTCAACACTCTCCACATTAGCTAATGTAATCTTGTTTTTTCCCCTTAAGGACTCTGAGTGTTCCACAAAAATCCTGCAAGAATTCCCCCTCTAATCCAACAGTCAACCCCTATTTCGATGCTCCTCCTATCACTAATCTTCCAAGCAAGCCACCTCCCTACCAATGGGAAAGCTTGTACCAACGATTTCTATATGATAGAATCATTTGAGTGAGATTTGTTTGGACTTTGAATCCATTCCAAAACTAAAAGAGGATGAACATATTTTTGAACAAGGACATCTCTCTAGAGTCCTTCCCTTGAAATGACATTCCAGAAAATTTTAGCAAACAAGAGCCTTTGAGAAGTATAATATATATTTTAGGACCCATCTCCCTTCCTTCTTAGGCCTGACAAGCCTATGCCACCTAACCAGAGCTATCTTTTCTTTATCATTCTTACCTATCCACAAGAAGCTAATGATATTTTTCCTAATATTTTTCAAAATACCTTGAGGGATGTAAGTAATAGACTGTCGATAAACATGAATGGATTCCATGTACTACTTTGACTAGAGTTAATCTACCTCCTAAGAATAGCCATATTTTGTACCAAGAAGTCACTCTATTATGAACCTTGTTATATAGTCATAGCTAATCCTTGAATCTATATCCATTTGGATTTAATTGAAACCCAAGGGATTTGATCCCCTCTTGAAAAAYGCYAACTTAAAATGGAKGAAGGTCTATGATAACTCTTTCTTGACCAACAATAGTATTGTGAAACAAAATTTACAAGATTTATGTTAATTCACTTCCATCCTAGTGGCCCCATAGTATCAATGCTCAATGGATAGTGTTTGCATCCTTCAAGGAACAATAAAAAAAAACAACATATCATCCCCGAATAAAAGATGAGTAATAGAGAGGTGGGACTCCAATCTAATACCCTTCAATATTCTAGCCCCTCTTTCGAAAATAAGACATATGCTCAAACCATCTACTATAAGAAGAAAAAAGCAAAGGTGAAAGTGGGAAACCTCTCCTTAGTCTTATAGTAGGTTGGAAAAAGGAAGAAGAGAAACCATTGATTAGCAATGAAAAGGAGGCAGAGGAAAAGCATCCTTCCACCCAATTTACAAACTCACAAGAGAACCCAACATGTATCATCATCAATTTGAAATAAAACCACCATACCTTATCATATGCTTTTGAGAAATCTAATTTGATTATACAAGATGGTTTCCTCTTTACCTTTATAGAGTAGAGACATTCTTGAGCTATTCCAATAGCTTCATGAATTTGTCTGCCATTTAAAAAGCTAAATTGTTTGTTTAAGATGGTAGGACATGGAACTATCTTGAGTCTTTTTAACAATGATCTTATAAACAACATTAAAAAGAGAAATAGGCATAAAATCTTAAAAGACTTAGAAATATATTTGATGGAACTATTTTGAATCTTTTTAACAATAATCTTATAGACAACATTAAAAGAGAAATATGCATAAAATCTTCAAAAGACTTAGTAACATATTTCTTTGGAATACTAGCAAGAAATGTTGAGTTAAATACAGGTTGAGGCCTCAACACCCCTAAATTTTTACTAAAAAATAAAGGGTCCTCATAAAAACTTTGAAAATATTGACTTGAAGTGCTTATGAATGATTTTTGGTAATTATAGTTAGGTCTTATATTAAATTTTAGGTGATTTTTGGTAATTATAGTTAGTTCTTATATTAAATTTTAGGTTGATTAGATAACTTCAAAGTAAATTTTAATTAGGTTGGTTTTGTTTTTATTTTATATTTGTAAAGTTAATGTAATAATGTAAATATATTAATATATTATATATTATAATAGTTTTTATTATAAAGTTTTATTAACATGTAAATAATATATAAAATTAGTTTAATTAATAAAGTTTAATTAATATTAACTTAGGATGTATTTTAATTTGTCAAATGAACGCAGACCCATGACTTCTAGAAGCCATATCTTAAGTTCCGGTGCATGAAATCAGGAAGTCAAGTAAATCATAGAAGGTTTCATCAAATTGAAAACCTCTCAGATGTAACGACGAGATCGAAGTAGAATTCATAATAGTAAAAATGGTACTTCAAATCAAAGAAATAGAACTATGAGATCGCATAACCAGAGAAGTTCGTGCAAGAATTGTTGTGGTAAAAAACTAGGTGCTGTAAAGAGACACGAGAATCATACCATCAAAATATTTTTTTACTTCTCTTGAATTTATTTAGTTTACTTTTAGTTTGTACTTATGAATTTATTTAGTTTACTTTTAGTTTGTACTTATGGTGAATTATTTTATTACGTTTTAGTTTAGTTTTAYTCATTTTGATTTTTGTTTAGTTTTAAACTTTTACTTTAGTTGTAAATAAGTTTATTTAGAATAGCTATATAATCGTTCTTTTAAAAGATAATTGGTTTTAACATTAGTTTAATTTAGTTTTAGGACTAGTTAGTTTAATTTTAGTTTAGTGTTATTTTAGTTTTAGTATAATTAGATTTTGATATGATTTAATTTGATTTTAGATTTAGTTTCTAATATTATTAGATTCAGTTTCATAATATTTGGTTTTAATTATAATATATGGTTTGGATTGTAGTCTTTAAAAGTGGAGGAGATCAAGTGATATGGATTATGGTAGAGGATTTGAAGGTATAAAATCATGAAGACAAACAAACTCAAGAAGACTATAAAAAGAAGATGAGAGTTTCAGAGGTGGAGGAGGGAGGATTCCATTTTCTGCAAGAGAGGAAACTCTTTGCATTGTTGTAAGGGGAAACCTTTTTTTGTAGAAGATAGATAGCTTGTTGGACCATGCCAGAGAAAGATCTTAACTCTATAATCATTTTGGGCACTGTTGTTCATTTTTTACTGTGGAATAACGATATTATTCAATCTTTTTTATCCTTTGTTCCAGATGAGTGTGATTGTTGATTTAGCACTGTTGTTTAAATCTGGACAATTTATGCTTATTTCAAACCACTGTCAAGCTATCTTTGCAAAGTTGGGCAGAGTTAAATTAAGATTGGATATTGTATTCAGGTAGGCTTGTATGTGTTAGTTGCTAACTATTTATCAGTTTATATCATGCTTGTCTTGATGTTAACCATTGTTATTCTATGGGAACTATTTCTGTAGCATGGCATGTACTTTTTTTATCTTGAATACAATCATTTTTATATTGAATCCAAGTACATGCATACAAGGATCTAATAACTATTTATCAAATAATTGTATATGTATATTTGCTTAAACAGTTGCCAAGTCTTATGAATTGCTTCTTTGATTTTTTAGCTCATTTTAACCTTAGATTCAATTTTGGTCTATTTCTCTTTTATATTACTCTTGATTGGGATTAGGACTATTCCTTTTCTTGATTGAGATAGATTAGATTTCCTTTGGTGTGTGCACATTAGATCAGATTGCATTTTGCACTTAGTTTAATTCATTGCATTTTTTAAAGTCTCATCTCATAGGAGCAACCATCTTGGTGGCGTGACTGAGTGTTGGGCCCGTGATATGACTAATTTTATAACGTTAATTAGATCCTTTTTGCCGAATATGTATATGCGTTTTTATGTTTTGAAGAAGTTTTTGAAGATCTTTTGTGTCAAATCACTATGATTCACACCAGGTATGTATAATTCATGTTTTGCAATGATTTTGAGTTTAAATCAATATGTTTTTATGATCCCAAGAAACTAATTCGCATTTTGTGTGTCACAGGGAAAAATCGCAGCTTGTTTTTGCATCCGGCACTCCATCTGGTACTCCATCCGACAGTGAGTCTGGTACTCCGTCCTGCACAAAAACCATGGGCGATTTGGAGGTTAGCATATCGACGACTGGTGATGGGCGAATCAGAGACATGGGGTTTTCTTGTGCCCATGGCCTCTAGCTACTGAACTCTTAACAACTTGATTTGGGTTGTTATGTTGGGGGATTATTGGCTCACCTCATTTCTAGAAGCCACCGGCAGTTAGGGCATCTTAAATGCGATTTGTTGTTTTTAGAGAGGGTCGACCCTTCCAGTGGTCGACCTCTCAGCTTGTAAAAACTATAATACCACCCCAGTGGTCAGACAATTGTTAAGAAGAATGTTAGAGGGAAAAAGATAGTTCAGCTCTGTTTTGCCAATTCCAGACATATTTTGCTAAAACTGTGTAAAACTGCATTTCTCATTTTAATGTTGAATTTGTGTTAACTGAGCTCGTGATTCGTCCTTGGGGAGTAGCCACGATCTGTTGGGGGGGCCACCAACAGTCTGGGTGAATATGTAGTTAGCTTGCTTATGAATTTGGATAGTGTAATTGACATTTTGTGTATTTCCTGTACATGAGTTTTATTGTGCTTGTTTATTATATATATATTGTTGTTTATAATTTAATTGTCTTAGTTCAATTTTGTAGGTTATTATGGAAGCTAGTGTTAATATGCAATGATATTTTAGTTAATAGGGAATGAACTTGCAAGTTCTTAGTTACTAGCCCTGTGTATAATTAGATGATAGCTAGATTTTTCATATGCTGAAATAAAGTTTAAAAACAAAGTTAAAACAAAGTTTCTAGTTTATGGTTTCTTTGGCAAGTTGTGGTGGATGGATAGTTATTAGTTTTAGTTTCCATTTTCAGTTTTCTTATTTAATTGTTATTTAGTTGTGCTTATCTAATTGTTAGTTAGTTTGCTTATTTCTTTTCTTGTCATATGTTGAAATATGATTCAATTTATATTTTATGAGTATTTCCTCTTTCGCAATTTGAATTGTTAAAATAGAATTCGTTTAGTTTACTTTATGCAATTTCCCTTTCTAGATTTAGGATGCAATTTTCATTCAAAGTTGATTATTGAGTTTAGTTTTCAATTATGAATCTAAGTAGTGTGAATTTTTTTAATTAGCATAGGATGCAATTGAATTACATAGAGTAGTGTTTTTACATATTTGATGATTAATGCATGATTGAATAATCACATGGATATGCAGGATAGTTGATGTTGCTTCTATAATGGCTAAGTTCTCATTGGATTGCTTAATTCATACTTTTCACTTTGCTATCGAAGTCAATATAGAGTTTATTCCTCTTGAGTTATTGTTAATTGTTAAGTGCCATTGTGATATCATAAGACACCGGAGACATAACCATCAACACTACATTTGAGTTTCATTGCTTTCATAGATTAGAAGATAGTTTCCTTGCTTTTGTAGGTTAGATAGTCTTCTTTCTTTGGTGGATTGAAGAATAGTTTTCTTATCATAGATTAGTTGTTATTTACTTTTATTGTCATGATGCTTTGAATTTAGTAGATTAAGATTTCCTTTTGTAAATTAGAAATAATTGTGAAGTTTAATTTAAGAATAGAGTTCACTTGTTTATTTAGTTGCTTATTGAGTAATTTTGATTAGTGTACTTGCTGTAGAAGTTATCATAGGCTAGTTAGTTGTTTGCTTATTCATTTACTTGCTTTGATAGGGTAGTTGCTTGTCTATTTACTTGCTTTCATAGGATAGTTTCTTATTGAATTTGAGTAGGTTAATTAAAGTAGTTTGTTGTTGTTATTGCCTATTAGGTAGATATTTTTCTTTTGCTTATTGTCATGATTCGGTTAGTTTGCTTTAAGTAGAGTTTTCAATTGCTTTCTTAGGACTATCCATTAATCTTGTGTTCAAAGGTTACTTAGGGTAAATAGTTTAAGTTTCTTAGTAGGGTTTGGTTATTAATAGTCTTTTCTTGAATATATTAACCTTTAGATAGCCCCTTTCCTTAGTTAGACTATACTACCTCTAACCTTTCTACCTTGGCATATATAGTGCTACACCTCTAAGTTTACTTACCCCGAGTTGACAATTTAATTGAGGGTTTTTAAGTGTATTTAGTGCATATAGAACACCCATCACTGAGCCCACATTTCAGACAATCCAAAATATTGCCTCTTGCAAGCATGTTGTGAGAAACAAGTCTTTTCCTTTTTCCTATTGATAAAATCCAATATTATCATACATCTACAGGTAGAGGGTAGTTTTAGAGATAGTTTAGGTTAGATTAACATTTAGTTTGGGTTAGTTTTAGGTAAGGGTAACTGGACCCATTTAACCAGTCGAAATCACCACACCAAGCTGATAAGGTTCTAATTGGGGCCTTGACTGGGTGATCTCTTTAATGTTGAACATGGTCAGTTTTGGCCATCAACAAGACCCCAAGAACTTTACCTAAGATTTTGGATTCATCCACCACTAATAGTAAATAATTTTCTAACAAGTTTATAAAACGATTGAAGAATTCAACGAAAAACCCATTAGAACCTAGGATCTTATTTTTTTGAAAAGACTCGATGACCATTTTCAATTTTTGCAAAGTAACCTCTTTCATTAACTCCCTATGTTGATCCTAAACAACAAAATTAGGGAATAAGGTAGTGATCTGGACTATCTTTGCTATGTTAGATTTGAAAGGCTCCTTGAAAAGAGTACTAAAGTGATTAGTGCTAACATCATATATATCTAGAAAAATATGAACTTGAGCCCCTTTAGCATCCTTAATATTTGTTGGCTCACTTGCACACATCCTTCTTAATGTTGGGGATTTGATGCCCCAGGGTTTGTCTAGAGTTGACCAACAAAAACCCCAAGGCATCGACATATCAATCCTTAGCCAAAGACTGAAGAAGGTCTCACCCAAGACGCCATGAGAATCACAAATACCATAAGGTCTTATGTCAGTGATGAAGGGTTAATTACTTAGAGATCCATTCAGGTGACATTGATACATTCCATTGTGATATGTTTAAAAAATAACAATATGTAATAGTAAATCATACATTCATCATACACATGATTAACACATCAAAGGACATGAATTGTTGGTTGTGGAGCCTAATTATCTTCATGATTCAGAGGTCCTTGCTTTCAACCGTGTTTATACCCCATGAAGACTTTACACTTCAGAATTATGTACACTCTTCCAAGCGGGGGAGTGTAGAGGGGGGTTACCCCCTATGTGGGGTTCGGGGGGGCTATCCCCCCGATTGGGGGTACAAGGGAAAGCGGCCCCCCAGCAGGGATTCAGGGGTGAAGCCCCCTAAGAAAAAAATGTGTTTTAAATGTATATTGTAATTTCATTGTAAATTTGGACCGTTCATTATAAGGTCACAAATCTAACGGTAGAAATTATGTTAGGGTTTTTTTCCCTAGAAGGAAACCCTCTGTTATGAGGGAAATGTATTGCGGCTATGGAAGATAGTGAATATTGTATTCTGAGATGAGACACTGTGAGAGGAAAAAAAAGGAAGTTACAGCGGGTTTGATGTAGGTTGTATCCCTTCGTTTGCTGGATAATAATAAAGAAAGGACCTAGCAATTTCTCTGGTGGACGTAGCCCACACTGGGTGAGCCATGTAAATCTGTGTCTCTATTGTATTGTGTATCTTCTGTATTTTGTTTCCACATTTGTTTTATTTTATTGCTCCACTGTCCTGTTTTTCTAACATGAATCACTGCAGATTTTATTATATTCATTCCACCAGTCACATACATATTCCAAGAGACTCGTCAATTATTAGAAACAATTCCCTGTGCTTTCATAAATTATCACAATAGCTCATTACATAGCACTATGCACTTTCTCTCATACTCTACAGGTATTACCAAACCAAGACTTACAATAAAAACACCTTCCAAAACATGGAAAAACTCTTTACAAAACATAAGCAACCAATTAGTTGACCAGTCGACTAACTCACTAACTAACTCCTTATTTGTCGTTGTTTCTCCCTTTTGTCTTCTTCTCTACTCTGGAACTCTGTCATTTTCAGTTTTGCACCACTCATTTTGTTGACTACTAGTTCCCAACACTTCCATCACCCACATGCAGTCCACGTCACCTCTTTGGAGTTGTGCTAGTCTCAACTACCTTTCCATCTCATCCCTTAACTAATCCATGATCTCTCATGTTGTCTGAATTAACCATTTGGGGAGATTTCCCAAAGATTCTTTTATTGATTCTGGCATGCATGCAGTGTCTTATTTATTTCTAGTGCGCATAGAAAAATGCAGACTAGCACACATAGAAAAACTCATACTGGTGTACATGCCTCATGTCATCCACTACACAACTACTTATGGGCACAAAACTGTAGAATGCACAATCTTTACCCAAAAATTTTGTGCCAACAGGCCCCCACTACTATTATTTGGCTTGTCCTTGAGCCAATGGCCTTATGGAGTCATGGACACAATGAAAGAAATTGTCTTCATAAGCTCTTGAAGGAACTCCTTGAATCGATTATCAGATTTATTAAGGGTATCATGAAGTTCATGTGTAATATGTAGATGATTCCATAGGGAAAAGTTGTATTTTACCATCACAAAAAAAATACTCCATCCTACTCTGACCATCCTAGACGGCTACTTTGGCCAATGCAATCTTGTTCTGTAGCTCTGTCATCTCAGGTGTTTTTTGTTGAAGTCATGGGTGGAGTACTATATTCTGGATTCCAAATTTTGTAGATGGGACTTTACAGCCGAGATTTTGATACAGGGAGGGATGTCTCAACCCTATACTGAGGTGTTCAACACCTGCGTGTATAAACTGTCAACCATCCCTAGGAGGTCATTGAAAGTAGTATTGATCTCAACATATTGAACCTTTGTGTTTTTATGAGTTGCAACCTTTATGTCATACCGTTGTCGATTATCAGATTCATTAAGGGTATCATGAAGTTCATGTGTAATATGTAGATGATTCCATAGGGAAAAGTTGTATTTTACCATCACAAAAAAAATACTCCATCCTACTCTGACCATCCTAGACGGCTACTTTGGCCAATGCAATCTTGTTCTGTAGCTCTGTCATCTTAGGTGTTTTTTGTTGAAGTCATGGGTGGAGTACTATATTCTGGATTCCAAATTTTGTAGATGGGACTTTACAACCGAGATTTTGATATAGGGAGGGATGTCTCAACCCTCTACTGAGGTGTTCAACACCTGCATGTATAAACTGTCAACCATCCCTAGGAGGTCATTGAAAGTAGTATTGATCTCAACATATTGAACCTTTGTGTTTTTATGAGTTGCAACCTTTATGTCATACCGTTGTTGCAATTCTTGGTGAGCCTAAACCTTTTGTTGTGCACATATGATTATGTGCAACAATTTCTACTCGGTTTTGCAGTTGAAGTTGTGCATGAACCCTACTAAGCATTTGGTGTTGATCGACCAATTTCAAAAGTAGATAATTAGTACAATATTGCACTGTTGGATTAGGAATTGAGGCCAAAGGGATTCCTATATTGGCCATGTCGGCTAAGGGGAGCAATAAAGGGTCGAATCTGAGGGCCCACATGGAACTACTCGAACTAGGAATGGAGACCAATGGTCGAGGTGGAGTGTTGGGAGAAGGTGTTTCACCTCCGAGCTAACAATATAAATGCTCGACATTATGGGTGGCCTCCATCTAGATATTTTGTTGTACGAGCAATTGTCTTTTGAGGGCGGTGATTAGAGTCACAATCCTAGGTGTCATTTTTCTTGGGCTTGACTATACGGGCAGGTGGCTACTTGAATGGTCAAACCAGTTCATTTTATTTTCATACTGGCAGGGATGGACTTTGTTGATGGTTTCACATTGGGGGTTGGGGGTATCATTTTCCATTGATTAGTATTTTTGCGTTCAGGACTGGACCCGATGTTGAGAGCGTCTACAGATGTAGAACTTGGGTCTCGATTCCATTTGGATGGTTCCTTGTCCTTGGATCCCCCTTCAAGGGGACCATTCTCTGCTATCTCATCCCTATAGCCTCACCCTACCATTAATATTGGTTGTGCTTAGTGCATGTTTCTAGAGTGTCCATGTCTTTGTTAGGGACCAATTATAAATGTTTTGGACACTTTTCTACCCCCTGTTGAATATCCTCTTATGTGATGTAGAAAGGAATCAATGCCATTGCAACCCCCTAGTCATCACTGGGATTGATATAAATGTTATGAAAATTGCATTCAAATACAAGATAGTTAGCATACATGTCGATGATATTATCTGGGATGAACACTTGTGAGGTAGCCTCCTAGACAAGTTGTTGGTACCATTTTTGAAAGACTCTATCATTGGATGTCTACACAATGAGGTCTTTGCTAACATACAATGGGAGGATCGGGGGGCTGCGAATGCTGAGCCACTACCAGCATCACGACAAAATCCTGGAGGGGGCCTCCAGAGAACCATAGCGAGAAGTAATAGGATCCAGTTGTGGTGGAAATCCTTTCCAAAATTTTGTGCATCCAAGAAATAGTCGATAAATTCATTAAGGATATATCATGCCCAGGCGAGTTGGACACTTTCTAGACACCAATCAACCATATGATGATGCTCAGTGGGAATTCATCCTTCGTATAGTGCCACAATATTTTACAAGTGAGCAATTGAGTGGAAAATTGAACTAGCCAAGTATTAATTTATGAGATCACCACCCTACGCATTCCATGACACGTGCTATGTTTTCCATACACATCATTTTGGGTAGAATCCTTGGTTGTTAGTGCTTTTTAAGGTTCCTTTCCATCCATGGGTAACTCGCTAACTCAATGGATTTTTCCTGCATCAACCAAATATTTTCCACCCAACCAGAGGTATCCACCATGTAGGCGAGTAAGCAGGAAGTGAACAAAGATGGTAACTGACCTCCCATGGATGAAGTGAGGACAATCGACTAGGGAGAGTATGTTGACCTGTTAAATGGGTTTGTCCCATTATTGTGTGAGCACCAGTTTCTAGCCATCTACACTCTGAATATCCTTCACACAATTGTGAAAGAACAAGGCCAAGAATTGTAAAGGGCCTCAAACATCATAGTCAAAAAAGTTAACATCCTGAAATTTCCCCATCCGAGATCCTGTAAAATTGGCATTCCAGGGTAGTTGTGGCTCTGGTATTTTTCTATCCCATATTTCTTTTTTTTTGTTATGGCCTGATGCAGGGGCATTCATGAAATATGAAATCAACAAGAGGTTAAAAATGTTTACTAGAGGAGTTGGTTCCTCAATACGTGGAATTTGTTAGGATAGGATGGTTATGTTTTCCATGTAAATAGCAAATTTATGAGGTTATTGTCTTTATTAAGATATTCGAGTCCAATCGATCATATCTTTGTGGATTTGAACTAAATTGCAGTTGTAACGATTCCTATGTTTACATTTCAATGGAAAAAAAAAGAGGGCATCTTTTAGTGGGCAGGGCAGAGTGTGTCAAAATTTCTTGCTAATATTGTAATCAACCTTTTGTAAAAAAAAATTTGGTTTTTATTTTCTGTTTTGATATATCATAGAAATACAGAGGTTTATGTTACGCAAGACATAGGTGAATTGATCCACTATTGAATTTTCAAGTGGTATAAAATAAAATGGGTCTAGCTCTATGTCAAGTGGTATTAGAGAAAGGTTTTGTATCTACTCTAGGAACGAGATTGGATTATAGAATTGGACGTGGAAGAGGTCGAAGGGCAGTAGAAAATGTAGAATTGATGCAAGAGAATGTAGAACTGAGGCAAAATATGCAACGGCTAGAAGCTAGAATGGTGGAAATGGAATTTGGAAATAATAGAGACCCTGAACCTAGAGACGTAAGTGATGGAGAGGAAGAAGAAGCCCCATAAGAATTGGTAGAAGTTGAGCCTACAAAAGCAAGGATGTTGAGGGAGGTTTTGGGATATGTTACAAATCCAAAGCTAGAAATTTTGAATTATATTAGTAGCATGAATCTAGAATATATCATCGACTGGATCATGGAGATGGACAAATTTTTTTAATATGAAGAGATGGACAAGGAGAAGAAAGTTAAATTCATTGTCACAAAGTTGAAGGGACACGCGGATTTATGGTGGGATGGTGTGCAGACCAAAATAACAAGGAAGAACAAGCAAAAGATCAAGAGCTGGGATAGAATGGTCGTGAAACTCTGAGGTAAGTTTCTATCAAAAGATTATCAACTCAATTTATTTATACAAATGAAAAATCTCAGGCAAAGATTGATATCTATAAGAGAATATACATAAGAATTTTATAAAATAAATATTAGATTTGGATATGTGGAAGAGTCTGTAGAAAATATATCCATGCATATCAATGGCCTTAGGCTGGATATCCAATATGATATCAATTTGATCTCACCCAAAATAGTAGAGGAAGCATACCAATTAGCATTAGCAGAGGAGAAGCTAGTAAGGAAGTAGGCTAGCAGAGGAAGAAGTGTTGCTAGAGGGAGAGGAAAACAATCTAGCAAGGAGAAAATAATGACACAAAAAGGAGAAGTAAGTGGCACAAGTGCTCCACAATAGCAAGTGTGAGATTTTAGGGGCCGGAGATCCTTTTCCATAGGATGAGGAAGATGAAGAGAGATCCGTTGCTACAAGTGTGACAAGGTGGGACACATGGCATATGAGTGTCCAGAAAACTGAGAAGAAAACCAAAGAAATGTTGTTGTTTCCCCAACAAAAGAAGGGAACTAGAAGTGCAAGAAGAAAAAAATGTGCCAAAGACAGGAGAGTCTCTAATGATAAAGAATGTATTGTTGAAACAAGAAAAGGAAGTTGTTGAACCAACCTAGAGGAAAGATTTGTTCAGGATTGTTTGTAAAGTCTAAGGGAAATGTTGTAAGGTGGTAATAGATAACAACAACACGGATAATTTAGTGTCCACAGAGGTGATAGAGAAGCTGAAATTGAAAAAGATAAAACATCCAACACCTTATAAGATGGCATGGATTCAAAAGGGCCATCAATTGCTGATGAATGAAAATTGTGAGATAAAGTTGTAGATAGGTAGCTACAAGGATAAGATCATGTGTGATATCATTCCTATGGATGTGTGTCATATCCTATTGGGTAGACCATGGCAGTTGGACAAAGGAGTTTTGCATGATGGAAAGAAGAATATCTATAAATTTCAAAAGGATGGAATCAATCACACTTTGTTTCCATTACAATAAGAAGCAACATCTAAAAGAAGTAATCCCAAAGCATTGTTGTTGAGTGGGAACGAATGTTTGAAGCAGATGGAAGAAAATGAAGCAAGTTTTGTTGTGATTTGTAAGCCTAGAGTAATCCTTACTTATACTATTGTCACTGATTTTCCTTTTGAAATTTAAGATATGTTGAATGAGTAGAGTGACATTGTAGTAGATGATTTTCCTATTGAATTTCCACCGGTAAGGAGCACAAGTCATCACATTGACTCAATACCAGGAGCAAGTTTTCCAAATAAAGCTACATATAGAATGACCCCTAAAGAGAATGAGGAAATTAGAAATCAAGCGTAGGAGTTGTTGGATAAAGGACTAATCAGGGAGAGCCTTAATCCATGTGTAGTGTCAATAGTGTTGATTCCAAAGAAGGATGGTGGATGGCACATGTGTATGGACTCTNATCAGGTACATATTTCCCTTACCTCATATTGATTATTTAATAAACTGTTTGAGTGGTGCTAGTTGGTTTTCCAAAATTGATTTGAGGAGTGGGTACCATCAAATTAGAGTTAGAGAGGGAGATGAGTGGAAAAAAACATTTAAAACCAATGATGGGTTGTATGAATGGATGGTTATGCCATTCGGATTGCCCAATGCACCCAACAATTTTATGAGGCAAATGAACAAGGTACTGAAAGAAATCATAGGGAAATTTGTGATAGTATATTTGGATGATATTTTAATTTATAGCCAGTCAAAAGAGGAGCACTTGAGGCATTTGAGGTACATATTAGAGAAGTTGAAACAAGACAAATTACTCATTAATTTGAAGAAATGTTCACTTTTTAAGATAGAGCTTGTGTACTTGGGATTTTTCATTTCCAAGGATGGGTTGAAAATGGATCCGGAAAAGGTAAGAGATATTGTTGAATGGCCCTCTCCTAAAAATATTTTTGAAGTTAGAAGCTTTCACGGGTTGGCCATTTTTTATAGGAAATTCATCAAAAACTTTAGCAGGATGAGTGCTCCAATTGTGGAGACAATAAATAAGGATAAACAACCATTTCAATGAACTATTGAAGGTGAAAGAGGATTTCAGTTATTGAAGAAAAAAGTTACAGAACGACCTATCCTAATCTTACCATATTTCAGCAAACCATTCCAGGTGAAGTTTGATGCTAGTGGTGAAGAAATTGGTGTAGTCCTTAGTCAAGAGGACAGACCCATATCATACTTCAACGATAAATTAAATGAAAGAAGGAGGAAATACACTTCTTATGATAAAGAATTTTACACAGTAGTTCAAGCAATGAAGAAATGGAGGCACTATTTATTATCCAAGGAGTTTGTTCTTTATAGCGATAACCATGTTTTTCAATATGTGATGCAACAACCTAAATTGATTCAAAAGTGTATTAAATGGATTGAATACTTTCATAGTTTTACATTTGTTTTAAAACGTATCAGTGGGTAGTCTAAAAATATTGTGATGCTTTAAGTAGGAGGCATTTGTTAATGTAGGAAAACCAAGTTCAAGTGATGGGATTCGATTTTATAAAGGAGTTATATGAGGTTGATGTTGATTTCAAAGAGGCCTATGAGGCCTACAAAAACCCAACCATTCAAAATTGAAGTCCATGGCTTGATTACATAATCCTATATGGACTACTGTTAAAAAACAATCAACTTTGCATTCCCAATTGTTCAATGAGAGAAAATTTAACCAAAGAAAAGCACAGTGGCAGCCTTCAAGGACATTTTGGGCATGACAAGACATATGAACTGCTAAAGCGAGTTTGTTATTGGAAAAATTTAAGAACTGATGTGCATAAATTTGTAAGTAAATGTAGTATCTGCCAATATGCTAAAGGAAGAAGTCAAAATATTGGGTTATAAACTCCATTGCCAATTCCAGAAAGGCCTTGGGATTCAATGAGTATTGACTTTGTTTTGGGATTGACAAAGACTCAGAAAGGGAATGAATCCATTTTTGTAGTCGTAGACATATTTTCTAAAATGGCTCACTTCATCCCTTGGTATAAAACCCGTGATTCCACTTGTGTAGCCAATTTGTTCTTTAGAGAAGTGGTGAGGTTGGATGGAGTACCCAAGAGTATTGTCTCTGATAGAGACACTAAATTTTTGGGACACTTTTGGAGGATATTATGGAAGAAACTTGGGACATAATTGAATTTAAGTTCAGTGTATCACCCTCAGATTGAAGGACAAACTGAAGTGATAAATAGAAGTTTGGGGAATA
>JASDQU010219540.1:0-17991 GCA_032191745.1 Picea mariana
TATATACCCTATACAGATTATTTAGGGTTGTTTAAATTTCTGGGTGGGAACAGTTCCATTCCTAAATTGGGTAGGTGGGTAGACCCTGGTCCAAGTTTTTAAACCAAGGCTCTGACACCATGTGTAAGGTCTCTGTCCCCACAGAGCCTTATAAAACACAAGCTAAAATAATGAATAAAAAAAAAAAAATTATATCCTGTACAATTTAATCATAACTTATAATGATTTGTTATTCAGCATAAATTAGATTTATTAATAGCATGAAAATAATCTTACGTAACAACCACATATTCACCACATATTCATGAAAATACATAAATACATACCTCTGTCTGATGCTAATTTCCCTATCTCTTGTTGTCCTCTCTGTTTCTCTGTCCAAACTCTGCCCAAAACTAAATCTTTCCTTTCTGCCAGCTAGGAACAGAGCCTATCCGGCTCCCCAGCTCCAGGATTCCATGAGGATTCCTAGCCCCCGAGCCCAAAACTCCCAGCAACTTGGTGCACCCCTGTAAGAGTTCACCCAAACTCCAAACCGAACCAGAAAAATACCAAATAGAAAATACATTCCTTCTCTCAAAAAAATGCTTCCTCTCCCAAAATTTCACAAGTCCTCTCTTGATGGTCTCTAGCCCCTCATATCCTCCCACCATTCACTGCCTCCTACATTCCTTTAATGCCACCCACCTTATCCCTCCATTCAATGCTCTTTCCCTTCATACATAAAGTTTTCTAAAAATAATTTAAAAGTTATTAAGCCTTTAATTTGTTATCCAAACATAAAATGTGTTAATTAATCAATTAATTAATTAATCAACATATATTAAAATAAATAAAAATAAATAAATAAATAATTAATTAATTAATAATCATCATTTAACTAATACACATTAGGACAGTTAATTATACTTGATAAAATTTAAGCAATCATTTAACTAGGGTTGTTACAGTTCGGCATGAAAGATGTTGGTGCAGTAAACTTCATTATGGGAAAGGAGATAAAGAGAGATTGGGTAGTTATAAAACTATAGTTTTATTAGAAAATGTACATTGAAATAGTCTTGAAGTGTTTCAACATGCAAGATTTCACATCGATGAAGGTGCCAATTCTCGTGAGAGAAAAACTAATTGTTGAATATTTTCCAAAGACATTGGAAGAAATAGAGGACATGGCACATGTTTCCTATGCAAGTGTTGTTGGTAGCATAATGTATGTGATGATTTGTACATTTATCATGCAGTGGAAGTATTGAACAGATATATATCAACACCTAGAAAAGAGCAGTAGAAAGCTATCAAAAGTGTGTTCATGTATTTTTGAAGAACAATGGAAAATGATATATGCTACCAAGGGAAACCTACAAATGACAAGGAAGTAAATGTACATGTATTTTTCGACGTCAACTGGGTCGGAGATCTATATTGAAAAAGGTAAATCAATGGGTATGTCTTCAAGATGTTCAATGGAGAAATCATATCGATGAGTAAGTGATGTGTGCTCATAATATTATTAACAATAGAATCTCAATACGTGGCAACCACTCACGAAAGAAAATAAGTTGTATGGCTGCATTGAATTGGTTTAGGGATTGCATATGAGAAGAAATATATGAATATAAAATATGACATTCAAAGTGAAATATTTCTAGAAAACAACCCAACTTACCACTCCAAGACAAGGCATATTGATATACAATACCATTTTTTAAGAGACATGGTGGAAAGAAAGAAGGTGTTGCTGGAAACTGTAAACACTTTGGAAAAAATAAAGGACTCTTTGACCAAGTCAGTGAGTGTTGTAAAATTATCTTGGTGGAGAGAAGAAACGATCATTATTTCCTTGGGTATGTGAATAAAAGTTTAGGTTTTTCTGTATAAACAAAGAAGACAAAAAGTGGGAGAATGTTGGGTTGTTATATTATTTGCAGTGAAAGAGAATTCATTTAACTAACTACTCGAAGTGGATTGATTAAGTGGTGTTGGTCCTTGGGTATGGACTAAAGAATAAAATCAAGGAAAATGGAAGAGAAAAGATGAAATGAAAAATGCGCGAACGACACATCGACTGAGATCGGGTCAAAGTTGCCAATGAAGAAGAAAAGAAGGAGATAAGTATGAGAGAGTGAGTCGTTGGATGAGAAGATTGAGGAGAACATATAAGAAAGGAAGATGGATCGTGGACAACTCAACAATCGAAAAAATACGCTGGTATATTCTTTGGATCACTTTGTGGGAAGGAAGGAAAGACAAGTTGGTGAAGCCCTCAAAACGTGGGTCAAGTTTACCTAGGGTTTTAGACACCTATGGTTTTGGTATTTAGGGTATTGACACCTAGGTTTCGGCCTGAGTTTGTTTGAGAGTCATTGTAGTGTATAAATAAAGGTCAAGAGGACTAGGGATAGGTTCGATTATGGATGGGGAGTGATTCTTGTTATTGCTAAGAGAGAAGTATTGTGAGGTGAGAGAAGTCTGTGTTGTAATATCTTAAGCCGGGTGCGAAGATCAACCCTATAGCTGGGTGCACAAGGAAGGGAAAGAGGAGAAGACAAATAAAGAGAGAGATCTGCAAGATAATAACGTAGACAAAACTATATGTTTTATATAATATCAAGAAACAGAGTTTTGTGGATGTAGCCCTAGAGAGAGGGTGAACCACGTATATCTTGTTGTTGTGTGTGATTGATGTTGTGTTCTTCTATTCTCTTATATACTGTTAATGAAATATTGTGTTAGATATGAGAAATAGCTTGCGCAGTAGGCTTAATAAAGATAAAGGAAAACTAAATCTGTGTGAGAGTGTTTCCCTGGATCCACTTTGCATTTCCTCTGGTTGTAGACACATGTATCTTGCAACCCCCTATATCTACTTGGGGTGAGACTACATTTGCTTCATAGGTGTTGCAAAAAAGGCCATTAGTTAGGGCTTGTTGGTGCGTTTTTAGCGCTAAACCCTCGGTCTACCCCTGTGCCAACAGGCGATAAGTCGATCAACAATTTAAGTTGATTTGATAGTTAAGTCAATTTTGAAGTGATCAACTAGAATTTTGAATTTGAAGTGATCAACGAGAAGTCAAACGTTCATCCATGAGGTGGTTGAAGGGAGGTCTAGTGGTAACCAAATGGATACCTATTGGGAAGTTGGTTATTAACCGAATGGAAGTCGAGTTTAACAACATCACGAAATTCACAAGGTTGCAGACAATAATTTGTATGGATATTTAACTATTTTTGGGCACCATGATTTAGGGTTTCTCATCCTGTAAATCCTATAAATAAGGCGTGTTGAAATAGGGTAAAAGATCATATTTAAAATAAACATGAAGGTCATATAGATGCAAGATGAATTTGTTGTAGGGTTGTTATTCTGCAAAGAGAGAGAGCTCGATTGAGATTGTTTCTTAGGTGTACACCAAGGTTAATCATGTAACTCTTTATTCAATAAATGAATAAGACAATAAGAGAGCAAGACTCTCAAGGAATGTTGGTTTTCCCAATTTTGGGTTTGGAGGGTAAAATCTATATGTACCATGTGTGATTTGATTTTATTTGTTTCTTATATCTTTCTTGTCTTTCATGGTTGGTTTAGTGTAATGGTTATTTTTCCCAACAAAAACTACCACATACTTACCATACACTATAACATTATTCTTCTAGGGGGAAATTTCAAAGGGAAACACAATATCTAGATGAAAATAACACATGAAAAACAAGCATTGAAAACAAACTTGTTTGATCAAAAGAACCAAAAGTTGGTCTCAAAAATCTTAATTTGATGGAATTATATACAAATTTAATTCAGTTTACTTTGAATTTTATATACATGTCCATTGCTGATAAAAAATGGTCAGTGGAAGAAAAAGAAGAGTACATGAAGTACTTGGAGTATGGCTAGTACATATACAACAAATCTATGTAAATCATTAGAAGACATGAAAACTCAAGAGAGAAACATAATTGAGACATCAAAAAATAATATTTTTGAAGAAAAAATTAACTACAGTTACAAACATAAATGATCTAGAATATATTCAATTAACACCACATTTGGTCAAGGAAAGGAAAAATAATGTTTATAATTTTAATTCATCTGAGGTCAATACTCCAAAACCTAATGGTTATATTTCATTATTAATTAATGTAATCTAACTTTTTTTACACAATTCCTAGAAAAAGAATTTGGATTAGGTCAGAAGATCCAAATGTTCCTTTCGAGTTGAGGGCTATTGTTGTAAGGTTGTATGAGAATGTTGTTTCCATGTTTAGGAACAATAAGGGCTGTTTGAAATTAATTCACTTCAATATAGGATTCAAGCAAGGTTTTCCCTTTTCCCCTACCATTTTTCTAGATTTACACTGAAAAGTTAGAATATTATTTGAAAAGATATATTTCTGGCATACCAATTCTCTCTAGTATAGTCATCATTCTTCTTTTGTACACTGGTGATATTTTTCTTATGGGGAGGCCCTATGATATTGGAGATAATTTTAATCCCTAGAAAATGCCCCATACATGGAGTCATGCTATGTATAAAACCACTTATTAAGCCTTAGATATTGAATTATTACATTTCTAGTGTTATATATGTACATTGGCTTGAACCCCTTATTGCACCCTTTAATTACAATTGTACCATTTGTATCCTATATATATAACAAGGAGACTTAGTCTTAGGATCATCTTATCTCATCTCATATTGTATTTTGAATTTTATATATTGTAAAAGGAGGCTTCCACCTTGAAGTGGAAAGTAATCATGGAATTTTTATCATTTTTAAGGCAATGGATCATAACCTTTGGTATCGGGGAATTAATTCTAGGGTTTTTATTCTCCAAGAAAGTCATCTTAGAATTTTCACTATAAATTTTTTTCTTAGATAATTTAAACAATTAAACTTAGATTTTATTTTCAATACATATAAATGTATCTTTGGTAAAAATTCTAGGTTCTGGATCATTATACTTTCATAGATATACCATGTGCAATATAGGGATTTTGACTAGTCCTATAACTGGTCTCAAACATGTGCTTTGGGTAAAGAAATCATATATTATTTAGAAAGGATCTAAATTCTATGAAACCTATTGAATTCGAAGGAGGGAAATCCATAGTATTTATGGTATAAATTTTACATTTAGGTATTAAATATTGGACATGTGGCATTCTTTACAAGTTCTCTCTCCCAAAAAGGGAAACAATCAATAAGGATTGGGAAAGCTACCCTAACTTTCACTGGTCACATCAAATTTTGGTAAAACCTATGGAATTACGGATAATACATTTTAGAGTAATAAAAATTGAATTGTTAGAATGAAAATGGATTAAATTTAAAAAATACATCAGAAGGAAGGTCAGCCAGGAGGACACACTCCAAATTAAGGGATTAAAATGTATGTAAATTATAATTGGCATAACATTTTATTGGAATATTTTGTTTTAGTGATTCAAAGTTTATAATAAATAAGAAAAAGAGGATAATTATTATTTTCTTACATGACTCCAAAGTTCACTTTACCAACTAAACCTTTAGAAATATGAACGACGACCCAAGTTGAAATTGATGAGATTTATCACCAGATGGAAAAGAGGATCACTGAAAATAGGGAACAAATGGAACATAAGATGGATGAAACTATGAAATTAAAAGAAATATGGATAATAATATGAATGCAGATAAGAATGACATGAAAATAAATATGGGCGAAATGGAAAATAAGATAGAAAAGAAGATGGATGACATGAAAAATAATATGGATAAAAATATAGAAAAATCTAGGAAGGAATTGAAAAATTCCTTGTCTTCCATGATGTCTCATGCTCTAGATGATACACTCTCTAAAGGAGATATCAAAATGCAAGGAACTCGGGAAAATGAAGGTAGTATTCAGATTGAACAACCTGCTGAAAATAATAAGATCTTTTATAGTGGATTTAACTCTAACATTGGAGTTACTTATAGTGGGGTCCTAAATTTGAATTTCCCAAGATTGAATTAAAGAATTTTGATGGGACATAGGTTTTTACTCAAGTGAACCAAATAAAGAAATATTTTGAACTGCATAATGATATGGATGATAAGAAAACTATTCACGTGGAAACCTTGAACTTTGAGATAAAACCATATCAATAGTATCAATGGGTATTTAAAAGGAATCCCCATTTTATCATCATAATTGGGGTCTATTTACAAGAGGCTTATAATCATAATACGAGAAAGTGTGGGAAATTTACTACTTTATTGAATTGACAAGAATCATGCACTTAGATGATATTGAATATTACAATTCATAATTTCAGGTATTAGACACAAGGCTGGATAAGATAATGGATGATCTATTGTTGGAAGCTTACATGGGTGGATTAAAAGAAAACAACGTGAGATTTTCTTAAGACATCCTGCAAATATTATGGAAGATATGCAATATTCTCATCATATTAAAGCCAAGAATAAGGCTACACACAAGTCTACCATTGGAGAACACATAGGAAGAAAATATAGTTGTGGGTTTCATAAGACAAGTGTACCTCAACCGATAAGGTTGACACCTTGAAAAATGGATAGAATTAGAGAAAAAGGATTATGTTTCAATTGTGAGATAAAGTACAGTAATTTGCATAAATGTAGTGAGAATAAAGTATTATACATATACAATTAAGAGGAAAACGATCAAGAATTGGAGCTGTGTTAAGATCTAGAGCTAGAAGTGACTAATCCAACGATATCTTGTCATGCATTGGCCATCATTAGTACTCCAAAAAACCTCAATATAGAAGGATATATAAAAAATAAAAAGGTCACAGTGTTTATTGATTCTTGTAGTACCAATAACTTTATTGATTACAAATTAGAAAAATATCTCAATTTCTTTGTCTATTTAGAACAATAGTTTCAAGTAGTAATTGTATATGGATCTACCATAAATTGTTCTAGGAAGTTCCATATTATTAATCTCTATATGGGGGAGTATTTTTTTGAGAGCCTGATGATTTACATCAAAATGGGTGGTGTTGATGTCATATGAGGAGTCCAATGGCTACATTCAATGGGAATGATGGCCCTTAATTTTCAAGATATTTTCCTCAAAAGGAAAGGAAATTGAGCCTAGAGGTATCTAAGGGAAACCATACAAAGAGATAAGATCTAAAAACATGACAAAATTACTCAAGAAGGGACATGATGGTTTAATTGCACAATTGTGATCACTAGATGTTCGAACATCTATAGTCTTTACTCCCATGGATCTCCAAAATATTATCAAAAAATAGTCCAAGGTATTTGGAGATATTTCTAAGGGTATTCCACCTGCTCAAGATCATTACCATGTTATTCATCTGCAACCAGGAAGTATAAATCCAATGTTTTGTGTTTCTTGCTTAAAAAAGATAATCAATGACAGGATCCTAGTGAAAAATGTTTGATTAGAAATTAATGGAGAATGGAAAATCATATTAGAAATAGAAACAAACCTTGAAATAGGGATTGAGAGGCTTTTAAATCAAGCAATTACCAAGTACCTCGTCAAATGGAAGAACCTAAAAGTGGAAGATGTTTCATGGAGAGATTATTTCTTCATGTAGACATAGCCACAATTGTCAAATGTTGAGGAAAACACTTGTTTTAAGGGGAGGGGCATTTTAATCCCTACACAAAAACCCATGTTATGTATACAACCCCTTATTAAGCCCTAAATATTGAATATTACATTTTTAGTGTTATATTTGTTAAATTACTAAGAACGGGGGTGAATATGTAATAGATAAATGTAATCCTTTTACCCATATAATACAAGTTTTATATCAATGTAGCATTATCATCCAATAAATTTAGATTAAATAAGAAATGAACGAATGAACAATCATACACATACATAGTACACTAGTGTTTTACGTGGAAACCCAAAGCGGGAGAAAACCACATAATGTTTTTTCTTATATGTCTTGAAGAATTACATTCATTGGAAGCACCAACTTCCTTTGTTTTCCAGCTGCAACTAGAAGGAGGCTCCAACTCCCTTGTTTCTCAAGCTACAACCTGAGGGAAGCTCCAACTCCCCTATTCTTTGTCTAGAAATAGCTACAACCCCTTATGTTCTCTGGCTACAACCAGAAGGTGGATACAACCACCTATCCTTTCCCCGTCCAACCACCCTGAAGTAGAAGTAGAATGATGGAACCACTGTCACACTATCACTGTGAGATATACCACTGTAAACCTATACCAATAAACCTAAAACATGTATCAACCATGCATCAACCTGTACCTCAACCTGTACCATAAACAGGTGCATCAACCATGCACCAATCTATACCAAACAACCTATAATCAACATGTACCATAAACAAGTGCATCCAACCATGTACCAAGTTTGTGCCAATCATGTATAGACTACTCATCAACTTTGACTCATTAATATTTACCAACATCATCAACTATACACCTCATGTATGTGCCAAATCATCAACTACTTGTCTCAACCATGTACCCAACATGTACTTTAAAAAAAAAAAACTCATCAATTTCATCATCCAAATATAATTTGTAACTCTATAATAGACTTGGTGTATATGATAACATACCTACAAACCTTCCTTAACTTTCACAACAAGATACTATCATTTTCATCAAACTTTTCTTTAGTCTCACATGACTAGTTTGGGATTAGTCAAAAACTCTAACTTGAAATAATCATAACTATGTACCTATAATGAATAAATATATAAAAATAGTACACAGTGTTCCTTACTTTTGTTTATGCAATTCCTCCATGTTTCACTACTTGGAATCTCTCACAAAAGGAGTTATAGAAAAAAATGGCATACCTTGATGAATTATGTCTTATTCTAGAGAGAGACCTTGTAGACCATGCCCCACACAAAATATTTGTTGAATGGATCTGAAAATATTACACAAAATACTACAGACTATACTCTAACCAACATATTTGTTCTTACTGAATTTGGATCTGTTATGAAGAAGTTATGACATTTTTACCCAAAACACCTTTGAAATCATCATAAAAAGAATTTATCCTCCCTTGAATTCTGACCTCCTTTTCTTCACCTTCCCTCTTAAATATGACTTAGATATCCATTGGTTACCTTAGTAACCTATAGATATTCAATATTCTCAAGTGTTATGTAAAATGAGAGAGCCTTGCCTCTTATTTATACTCTCCAAGTACCTTCCTTAGAAGCATCTTCTAGGTCACTTTGTCCACTTTCCTTATTTTAAGGTTAACCCACTTTTAATTTCTCCATTAAATTTATTGTTTAAATAATATATTTTGTATTCACTTTGAATTATAGTACACTCATCACTTCACTTTTTTATTTACCTTCTAAAATCTCTTAAACTACTTTGACTACTTTGACTTTTTGGGGCTTCTAGATGAGATATGAGGGTCCTCCAACTTTGTAAGTCCATAACTCTCAAACCATGAGGAGTTATGTGACATTCAACATACCACCAGAAATGGAATGAAATGTAATATCCATCTAGAATATTCTTACCTACAAATATATCAAAACCCATACCATTATCCATCAAACAAACATGGGTCTATTACCCAAACCTGGGTTCTCCAACTTCTCATGGCGGTAACTCTCTAACCGTGAGGAGTTATGTGACTTTCCACATACCACCAGAAAAAAAATGACATGTACTATACATATAGAATAGTATTACCTTCAAACATATTAAAAATTATACCATTGTACATGAAACAACCTTGGGTCCATTACCCAAACCTTTGTGCTACAGAAATTCGCTACCAGACTTTATTCAATGGTTGACATCAATGAAAACTAACCTTAATCAACAATATCCCCATTTGGAATTGATGGAAATACTATGATGCAATACGAAAATCATTTGATGAAATATTGAAGTCATATCACTCATGCTCCCCCTAGAACCATGCCTTTATCCTCTGCATATCTGTGACCATTGCTCCCCCTAGAATCATGCCTCTCTCTTCTGCATATGATAAATCTCTCCCCCTTTGTCATCAATGGAAAAGGTATCTTTCCATATGGGGCTACTCCCCCTAACTGAACTGTCCTCTTTATGGTGCTTCCTCGTGTACATATAATACATATAAGGTAATAATTCAAAAGCGTTCATTTTGTATTAGAAATAACTTTGAGTCTCTGGCAAAGATACTCAAAGGATTCCCATGGAAGTAGTTTTGTAAATATGTCTTCCAAATTTTCTTTTGTGCCCACATACTCAACTTTGATGTTCTTTTCTGCAACCTGTTCCCGTAGAAAGTGATACTTGATTGGAATGTTCTTCATCTTAGAGTGCATCGCCAGGTTCTTTGAGATACTATTGGCACTTGTATTATCACAATATATTGGAATGGGCTCATCATACTCAACCTGTATATCTGTCAAAGTTTCTTTTATCAAAAGAGCTTGTGTACAACATATTGTTGCTACAATATACTTTGCCTCGGCTGTAGATATAGATACTGATGATTTTTTCTTTCTTAGCCATGATACTAAACACTCACCTAAGTAGAACGTTATTGCACTAGTGATTCATCGTTCATTAATACAACCTTCCCAATCTGCATCTGTGTAGGCAATAAGAGATAGATCATTTCATTTTCGATACCATAATCCAAATTCTTTAGTTCCTTTGAGATATCTGAAAATCCTCTTCACTTATAACACATGTGATTCCTTTGGTGCTTCTTGAAATCGTGCCACCTGTCCAACTGCCTACATTACATCTAGCTTGGATAATGTCACATATAGTAGGCTACCAATCATTGACTTGTATTGCCTATGATCTATAGAATTCGAATCATCATATTTTCTTAACTTGCAGCTGGTTTGCATGGGAGTGATAATCGGTTTCTAATCCTCCATTCCAAACCTTTTTAACATTTCTATGATATACTTAGTTTGAGAAATAAAAATTCGTTGGTTGCTTTGATGTATCTGAATTCCCAGAAAGAAGGATAGTTCTCCAAGTAATGACATTTGAAATTCATTCTGCATATCCTTTGAAAATGTTTGGCATAACTTGTCATCATCACTACCAAAACTAATATCATCAACATAAAATTCAATTAATAAAATACTATCTTGACTTACCTTAATGTAGAGGCTGTTTTCTGCACTTCCTTTTCTGAACCCTTCATGTTGTAGATATTTATCCAGTCTAGAGTACCATGTTCTAGGAGACTGTTTTAGACCATAGAAGGCCTTCTTTATTTTACACACATAATATTCATTCTCTGATAACTGAAATCCTTCTGGTTGATCAATGTAGACTTCTTCTTCAAGTTCCCCATCCAGAAAAGATGATTTTACGTCCATATGATACACTTTAATATTTTTGGAGCATGCATAAGCTAAAACCAATCAGATTGATTCCATTCTGGCAACTGGGGAAAATGTCTCTTCAAAGTCGATTCCTTCAACCTGTGCATATCCTTTACATACCAATCTATCTTTGTTCCTTGTAACCTGTCCATCTTCATTCAATTTATTCCTATATACCCACTTTATGCTAATCACATTCTTATCCTTTGGTCTTGGAACCAATTCCCAAGTGTCATTTTTCTCTATTGGATCCAATTCTTCATTTGTGGCCTTGTTCCAAAATTCATCCTTGCCGACCTCTTCAAATTAGGTTGGTTCAATCATAGATGTGAGTGTTAGGTGCGTTTGTTCTAGTGAATAGATTCTTCTTCTAGTCTCAACTCTTGCGTCTTTGTTTCCGATAATATGATCTAAAGGATCATTCTTTTGTACTCATCTTCTAGGTGTTTTTTGAGTTACTTGTTGAACTTGCTCTTCTTTTTCTGTCAGATTCTCTTTGTATTCCCCTTATTTTTCATGTTCTTTTTCTTCTTTGTAAATTTGTTCCATTCATTCAATTTCTTCTTCCTTTAATTCTTGTCTACCTATTTCATCAATTGTTACATTGATGCTTTCCACCACTTTGTTCAATCTCAGGTTGTAACACTTGTATGCTTTTGTTGTACTTGAGTAAGCAATAAGTGCTCCTTTGTCCACACGAGAGTCAAACTTTCCCATTCTTCCATCTTCTCTTTTGATGTAGCATTTTCTTCTAAAAACTCTGAAGTGATCTACATTTGTTGGTCCTCCTTTCCATAACTCATAAGGGGTTTTGTGAGTGTTGTTTCTGAGCATTACTCTGTTTTGAATGTGAACTTCTATATGCACTACCTGTTTCCAAAAAATATATTTCAATTTGGAATCCATTAGCATTGTTCGATCCATTTACCGTACTGTCCTATTCTTTCTTTCAACAACTCTATTTTGTTGAGGTTTCCTAGCAACAAAAAATTGTTTTTTTATTGCATGACTACTACAATAGTCCATAAATTCCTTTGAAGTGAACTATCCTCCATTATTAGATCTCAAGCATTTGATTTTTGAATCCATTTCATTTTCAACCATTTCCTTGTAGATCTTGAAGTTTTCAAAATCTTCTGACTTTTTCTTGAGAAATCGAATTTCAGTCATTCTTGTATAATCATCAACTAATAACATAAAGTATTTCTAACCTTTTAAGCCATTTTTTATTGTTGGTCTAACTATATCAGTATTCTCAATTTACAATGGTCTTGTCGTTGAATATTTCTTTGATTTGAACCTGGTCTTTGTTTTCTTTCGCTGTTGACAATGCTTGCATAAAGTGTTGGTTGGTTTCGTGATCTCGGGCATTTCTCTAACTACTTATCTTTTGCTAACTTTGACAAGGTTATCAAAATGTATGTGACCCATTCTTCTGTGCCATTGCAAAATTTTATCTTTCTTTCCTAGAAGACACTTTTCATTTCCAATTTCACTTAACACATATATGTTGCTTGATGTTATCACAGTTGTATTAATGAATTTTTCTGAACCTTCTTTTCTTATCTCGCACTTTTGTGAATAGAAAGTAACTTTATGACCTTGGTAACACATTTGACTCACACTTAGAAGATTATGTTTCATATATTCTACTAGTAGAACATTTTTTGCCTTTGTATTCTTGTTCCCAATTCTAATTGTGTCTTTTCCAATGATTTTGGCTGAATCATCATTTCCAAAGGAGAATGATCCATCTCTTTCCTTTATTAATGTAAGAAACTTGTCTCTATCACCTATCATGTGTTTTGAACACCCATTGTCAACATACCAACCACGTATCTTCTTCTTAGCTTATAGAGTGAGTGTGCATTATTCATTTCTATACTGATCCTTCTTTCTTATCCATGTCCTTATCTAAATTTCATGCATGAGACTGTTTTTATTCTGTTGCAGTTCTCTAGGAGGGACTATCATTCTCCAATCTTTGGCCATGTGTCCAAAATTGTTACATTTATAAAATTCCACTTCAATGATGAAAGATTCAAACATGTAACTTTTTCTCTATGTTTCACTAAGCCTTCTTGGATAACCCCTCTATGTATGAATTTCAAAGTTGTTTTTGTTCTTGTTGTTAGCTCTACAATTCACAGCTTTATGTCCAAAATTATTATATGCATAACATAACCAAAAAAATATAGTTTGATACCTAGGAGTTGAAGATATTGGGAAAGGAGGTACTCTTATGAACTATTCTTCTTCATGAGGCCTATATTTTGATTTTTTATTTTAAAATATGAATCTTCTCGGTGGAGGAGTGTCCTTGTAATCTTCCTTGTAGATCTCCCTATCCCCCTTGATTGTTTCTACAAAGATTTTTTGATATGTTTATTTCTCTGTTGTTTTGGAGCTTGATCCTTTTTTTGTCTAATTGTATCCAAGTCCGGATTTTTCATGATGAGATTTTCTGACTACTAATAATGTCACCCAAAATTTTTGAGTTGTTCTGCATATTTTTCTTTTGAAGATCATTTCTTAATGTGACAATCTTTGCTTCCAAATTTCGAATGATATTGTCTTTTTATTCTAGTTGTTCTTCGAGTGCTTATTCAATTCTTTATCTTCTTCTATTTGAACCTTCAAATTTGTGATCATTTGTTCTAGTTCTTGAGTTTCTTCTTTCTTGTCTAGTTCTGCTTGTAGTTTCTTGTTTTTCTTCTTATCTCTTCTAATAAATTCTATGGAACACATTAATTCCTCTCGGTAGTAAAGTTTTGTCTCTTCAATTTCTTCTTCAACTTCTTCATATTCTTCTTCGGCTTCTTCATATTCTTCTTTGGAGTCTTCTTTATCAGATTATTCTACTGCCATGAATATAACTCTTTCTGTCTCACTGTCACTGACTTCATCTTGATCTGATGATGAAATGTTTTCTTTGGTGCATAAGATTTTCTTGAAAACTTTATTTGTGCTTCTTTTGCCTTTATATGTTTGTTTTCCTTTTGAGTAGACTTCATCATTTCTCTTATTATTATAAGGAAATTTGTTAGCAAAATGACCAATACCATCACAATTAAAACAAATTAAAGGAAAATTACCTCTATACCTACTGTCAGTTCCCTTGTTCAGTCTTTTGACAAAGTTGGCGACTTCTTCATCATCTTCTGAGACATCATTATTTCTTCTATGTTTTTCTTTTTGCCTTCCCTTTTGCTTTGAATTTTTGGATGCTCTGAAGGTTGCTTATTTTATATCTAGATTTTTCTTTCTAGATCTCATTTCGTATGTTGTGAAGAATCCATGTAATTCGTCCATGCTTATTTGGTTTAGATATGATCTGTCTTCTAGTGTTGATATCTTAGGGTGAAATATCATAGGAAGAGATATTAGTAACTTTTGAACAATTACAGATTCTTTGATTTCTATTCCCAATCCTATGATTTCATTTATTGTTTCATCAACTCATAAAAAGTTATCTGCAATATTCTCATCTTCCTTCATCTAAAGTTGTTTGAACTGACCTCTGTAAGTTTGAATCTTTTCTTCTTTGAGTTTTGAATATCCTTCATAAATATTTTGATGTTTGTCCCAAATCTCTTTAGCGGATTTACAATGTGCAACTTTGGTGAATATCGTTTCACTAAGACCATTCATAAGTGCATTTTTGTCTTTGAAATTATTCTGACCAAGTTTCACTACTTTGTCATTTGTTGGTGGAATTGTTGTTGTTGTGTATCCATCTACAACTGATTGCCATATTTTGAATCCATGTTTCTATATATACGTTTTCATCCTTATGTTCCAAAATGCATACTTTTGTCCATTGAACTGTGGTATTCCATTTTTATACAAGTTTTTGTTGTCCATGATCTACCTTTCAGTGGCTAATCTGATTTCTGAAGGAACCTACTTTTATAGTAATTGTTGGATTACTAAAAGAGGGTGGGTGAATCATTAATAGAGAAATATAATCCTTTTTAACCATATAATCCAAGTGTTATATCAATGTAGCATTATCATCCAATAACTAAAGATTAAATAAGAAATGAACAAATGACCAATCATACACATACACAGTACACTAGTGTTTTATGTGGAAACCCAAAGCGGGAGAAAACCAAGGAATTATTTTTCTTATATGTCTTGAAGAATTACATTCATTGGAAGCACCAACTTCCTTTGTTTTCTAGCTGCAACTCGAATAAGGCTCCAACCCCCTTGTTTCTTAGGCTACAACCAAAGGGAAGCTCCAACTCGCCTATTCTTTGGCTACAACCATAAGGAGGCTACAACCCCCTATGTTCTCCAGCTACAACCGGAAGGTGGCTACAACCACTTGTCCTTTGTTGGAAGATTGGTTGTTGTCATTGATGTCAACCCTAGTCATGGGTTTTGGACTGCAAGATTGATGAAGGTATTTGGACATGAAGGAAAATGCACATGCAGATACAACACCAATGGATGGATAGTATACATCATGTTGTTTTCGGTGGTATGTGGCATGTCACGTGGATCCTCATGGTTGAGTATAAATGAATTTTTGAAGATGACAAAGTGAATTGAAGAAGGAAGTACATGTAGGCCCTGAAGATAATTAAAGAAAAGAATTACAAAATAAGAAAGTGTCAAGTCAACCCTAATGTTAAAAGGAAGTGACATAAATGGTATAAATAGACATCATTATACATTCATTTGATACAAGTCAAATTTCATAGGTAATAAGGAGAAAAGAAGGTTGAATTTCAAGGGAGGATGAAGTCTTTTGGTGATGTGTTCTAAGGTATGTTATTTTCAGGTCATCTTACCATTTTTGCTATAATTTTTTTTTCTAGAACGATTCCAATGGTGAAATCGCTATGGTATTGATAAGACATATCAAGGTACCTCTGGTAAAAATTCCAGTGCTTGATTCACTACAATTATGAAGATACACTCTGTGGAAGATAGGGTTTGTGACCAGTCTTAAAGCTAGTCAATAAATAGGTGTTTCGGGTAAAACAATTATAACTTCTTCATACAAAATCCAAATGAAGTGGGACTACTTCCATTGGAACACGTATGGATTGCAGTTTCTTGTGTGCAATTTTCCAAATCAGATGTTAAATAGTGAGCGTGGGGAATGCTGTACAAGTTGGGTCTTCTAAACAGACCAGAATTGAATAAAGTCTACCATTCTTTCTATAACCTCTTTTTGGGGAGGATTCAAGGAGTGAAAATTGGAGAAGTTTCGGAGAATACATTTAGTAATAATATCTACAGGATCAGAGTACTCTAAGAATTGAGGAATTACAGAAATTGAAGAAGTCTCAGGAAGCATTATCAGGTTCTATGTGATGATTGGTTGATGATGATGATTTAATGTAAAGTTTTATTATCTCTCATATATTCTTGGGTGGAAGGAAGGGGAACGGATGGATAGTTCAAATCTCTCTTGATATTGGAGGATTTTATCTTCCTCTTGGAGGTTTATCCCTCCCTTTACATTTGGAAGCTGTAGCTACCTTTGGAAGTCATTACTTCCCTTGAACAATAATTGTTGATTATTTCTCATATATTATGCATTGTGGTGTATTGGTGTAACTCTTATACTATTGTTCATTGCTCATTGGATATAGTTGAATGGTTTAAGTATAAGTTGAAAAAGGTTTGAAATTGTGCTTGATACTCATTCACCCCCCTCTCAGTATCAACAATTGGTATGAGAGCGGGTTACCTTCGGTATAGTTTAACCACTGGAAGTAAGCTCCTAAGAAGAAATGGAAGACACAATTCCAAATGGGATTCCACCATTTGATGGAAGAAATTTTGAATACTCGAGTAATAGAATGGAAAATTACTTGAAAGATCTTGGGGAAGATGTTTGGTTCTCAGTTGATTCAAGATACAATGCTTTGAAGAAACCAAAGACTGTAGCTTAGAAGGAAGCAAAAAGGAACAACAAATTGGCAATAGATACCATCCTGGATGGATTGACAGATTCAGTGAAATCCAATGTGGGATCATGTGCATCATCAAAATATATTTGGGACAAGCTAAAAGCCCTTTATGTAAGGGAAGACATAGAAGAAGAAGAAGAAGAAGAAGAAGAAGTTGAAGCAAATTACAACATCTCAGATTTCAAAGAAGAAAATAGAGGTCAGTTCTTTTTCTTTAATTGTGAAGGAGTAGGTCATGTTGAATTTGAATGTCCTCATCCAAAGATTGAAAGAAATGACACTGAAGAAGAAAATTCCAATGAAAAAGAAGAAAATCATGAAGAAAGAAATATTCAACAAGAAGATGAGAATGTTAAAAATTTGAAGCATGTTGAGATTGAAAATAGCAAGATCAAAGACACTCAAAGAAAACTAAGAAGTGGATTGGTTAGTTGTGAAAAGACAGTTGTAATCTTGAAGAAACAATTAGGATACTTTGAGAAACTAAGAAAAGAAACCATTTCTTTGAAAACTCTACTCAAAGAAGAAACAAGAATAGGAGAAGTAAGGAATGTCCAAATGAAAAAGAAAGAAGAAGATTGTGAGAAACTTGAACAATAAGTTGTCTCATTGAGGAAGAGCTTAAGAAACTCTCAAGTGCCAAAAGACTTAACAGATATTGTATTCATGGGTGAAACTTCATACAAATAATATGCAAATACCAACAAGAAGGTTGAAGAAAGAGC
>JASDQU010219543.1:0-12315 GCA_032191745.1 Picea mariana
GAGAGCGCTCCACAAGGTCAAAAATCAACCCAAATGAAAGGATGGGTGAGGTGGAGAGAGTGGGGTCACCTCTAGGGGTGATGTAGGGGCTAAATGAAGTGAAAGCTCAAGAGAGGGGGCCACACTCAAGTCACAAATTAATTAAAAAAGAAAAAACGTCAATCCCCCTAGGGGGGTGTTATTTTTGAGTGTGGAGGTGGTGTAAGGGGTTAAACAAGGTTGAAAAAGGTTGGGAGGCTAAGGTTATGTTTAGGGGGTCTCTCTCTAACCATCATTTCAACATTTCACATCATCTAACTCATTATTACAATTTTTACATTTTGCCATGTTTGGACTTTAACAATTAAAATTGCTGTTTTAGATTGACTGACACTCCGGGTGGACAAACCCATGGCTAAAGTTGTCCGACTGAGCTCAAACTTGGTCCATGGATGTAGGGGGTGCTATTCCATTTCTTTTGAGCACAAATACCCCTATCAAAAGTCCAAGGATCCAGTTTTTACAATTATTGCTCAAAAATAATTAATTAATTAAATAATTAAACCTCCAAACTTAGGGAAATTTAATTAAAAATTAATTAATTAAAAAAAACTAACCTAGACTCGACGGAATTCCGCGAAACTTTCTAAGATGTCTTGCATGGTTATTTACAATGATTTCCCTATATAGTTACCAAAACATAAGCCCACTAGAACGCCGTTCACGACTTTGGAGGACTTATTGCAAGTGTGAGGGAAAAACTCAAGGGAAATCAGTAAGGCTGAAAAGCCCAACTGATAACCCGAGGATAAAAAACCCTCGGTGAAAGGAACTCTCCCAGTGAACCGATCCCAAGGTAACTGACCTAGACATGACTCATGCAGACCTATTACATTATTAACCCATGCAGGGGTGTGGAAATTCCAATTACAAAAATAAGTGCTGGGGCCAAACACTGCCCTGTAGGACCAAAAAGTCTTCGACAACATGGCATCTGATGATGCATCTCTTCATGGCACATGAGTTGACCACCGGTGCTAAATGGGTGGTCAACACACCCTTTGTGACATAGCGAGGTTATGTAGTTGAAGGGAGCTGGAAAACCTTGTCACAAGTACCCTGCTTCAAGCAAGCAACGTCCTCACCCTTATCAAGATTTGAGCACAACGGTGGTTGATAATTTTATTCATAGAATAAATCCAAATGCTCAAAGGAATACTCATCAAAATCCTCACGGTATGACCGAAAATCATCAGGAGAACATAGAACTAGGTCACCCTTGGGTGCTTGGAAAACATCTGTAACTACATCATCTCCTTGTTGCCAAATGTCAAAATTAGTAGTAACCTCATATGATAGTTGTAAAGGAAACATTTGGAAATGATCTCAATGTAGTAAATGGGATCCCCATCATATCCAATCACATCCCATTTACGTTTCCCGACATGTATGAACTCATCAATATTATCAACCATGTCATTACCTTTATCATATCATGACGGGCTTAGTACATCCAAGGGCTCCTCTAACACCTTTTCACTTTCCAAATCACAAAATAAAGCATCATCAAAATCTTGGAAAGGGAAACAACTTACCGTATTCACTTTCTCCTGTGTAGGAGCGTCAAAGCCTTGGATGACTTCATCAAATGGAAGAGAAAGCATTAGTACCTCTTCCTCATGACTCGCCTCTTCAATCACATTTTCACCTTTATCACAAGATGGAGGGTCTAGTTCGTCCAAGGATTTCCTTACTTCTTCACCTTCCGAATCATAGAAAAGGGTATCATTAAAAACCTGAAAACGAAAATGACTAACCACATTCTCTTCTTCTTGTGCAGGATGAATAGGATCTCGGATGGCTTCATCAGAGGGAAGAGCACACATTAATGCTTCATCATCATGTTTGATATCTTTGGGCTCTCGCTCTTCAACTAGTTTCTCATTATCCTCCGTAGAAGCATGAGTAAATTCTTGCTTTTCCTTATGGGATTGGAAACCTTCATTAGGATCCCTCTCCTCAACTTCTTGTTGGTCGATGACTTGTTCCCTTCTTTCCTGGAATTTACTAACAAAGATCTCAAGGGAAACTAATCTCTCCAAATTAAGAGTATCTGGGGTATCTTTGGGGTCGTCAACTTCGATTTCTGGAGTAAAGAGGTATTCTCCCTTGAACAAGGAGATATTTGCCTCAATTTGTATAGCCATGTGATAAGCTTCCTGGATTGTTCTTGGCCCTTTTTCATTGAGGAGAAATTCTAATTGCACTAAGAGTGCATTGGTATAGAGGTAAACGAGGTACTTGTCTTCAGGATGATGGCTTCTCGGAATTTGTTGTAGCAAATTCTCAAACTTGGTATGGAATTCCTTGACAGTCTCGTTCTTAGTTTGTTTCATGTATTCGAGTCTTTTTATGAGCATGTGGATATCTTCTATTTTAATATTCCATTTCTCTAGAAAGGTTTCTTCTAATTGGTCCATAGATGTAATGCTGGCATCAGGGAGACTGCCATACCATTTCCTAAAATTGCCATGAAGAGTGGTAGAGAAAAGTTTCATTGCCAAATCTTCAGCATCATCACTGATAGGGTGGAGTTGAAAGAAAGCCCAAAAGTTATCCATGTGATCTTCGGCTATAATCCCATCATTACCAGTGAATCTAGGGAGCCAATTTTCATACCTCGGAGGCATTATTATTCTTAAGAATACAATTATTATTGCTGCTTGTTGACCTGAACTTGCTTGACACACTTTTTAGTGACGACTTTTCCTGAAGGCTGCTCATTCATCGATAACTGCTTATATATATATATTTCCAAGGAAAACCTCATGGTATCCCACCCTCTTCCCTGGAATATCCGGATGTAGGGCAGATCAGTGTCCAGCCACGACAGCTGCTAGTAACCCTGAGGGACTAGACTGGATTTGAACCTGTTACCTATGGCCACCCTGTTGGCAACATGCCTTCGGTGGATGGTTCAACTGATTGAGCTAACCCTTGGGGCTTCTTAAAAATACAATTATATAAATGCATATAAGTATTATTATTACTGCTTGTTGACCTCAACTTGCTTGACACTCTTCTCACTGATGCTTTTCATAAAGGTTGCTCATTCATCTATACATGCCTGCCTTATGCCTCTTGCATCCTAATGAGCTGTGTCCTCCGCAAGAGATCCTTATTATTGCTGCTAATTGACCCAAAGGACAAACAAGAATAACCTGATAGAGAGAATAACAAGAGTGGAATCTATATGAAAGTATATACATAAAGTAATAGGCTTCAAGAAAGGTTGAGTTTCTTGATTTCTCTTCTTGGCAAACTATTTTATTTTACCTCTTGGTGAGAATTTTGTTATATCTTTTCCTATAATGCAATCCCAAACTTTTGGAAGGACCTTCATATCTTTATGATTTCTTCAGAATGTGTTATTTTATTAAATGCTGCTGTACTTCTGACTAGCAATGCTTCCTATTGCAGGCCCTGTTTATGCCCTTTGACCACAAGAATACTACACCAAATGGTGCAACGGCACATTTAATGAAGCTAATGCTCCAAAAACTGAACCTTCTGCATTGCAAAAACAATTGTGTGGTTGGGTCTGGCGGGGGATCTGTTGGGTGCGCCTCAATTTCTTTTTTCATATTGCTGGAGTTGTCTTGGATATGTTAGTTATTATTATGCTGTTTTCCATTACAAAGGACAGAGAACTTGGTATATTCCATTGCAGGTATTTAGCACATGGAACTGCAACGGATTACATGTATGAGATTGTCAAAGTACCAATGGCATTTACATTTGAGGTAAAGGGCTTTGTCTATTTCCTTCTTTATTTTGAAGATACTTCAAAAACAAATTGTACTTTAGCTTTACATGGGTAAAAACTGTACGTTTTGAGTACTAACTAATCATTATCCTTTTTGTGAAATAAAAAGTAATAATGAAAGAATTATGAAGCTATTTAAGCGATCATTGTGCTTCATAGTACATACAGACTTTATTTTTTTACTTATCGGCAAATCAGCTTTATATACATGATAAGTACCATCTCTGTACATGTCATCTCCTAAACAGATATATGGGGAGCCAGATGCCTCCAGTGATGACTGTTTTAAATTGTTCAATCCGATCGATTCTGCTGTTTTTGAGGTAAGATAGACAATCAGCCCCCGTATCTTTGAACAGGTATATTATTATTTTCCTTTTCTTCAGATCTTGCACTCAAGCGACTCTTCTGGAGTAGCTCCTTTAAATGTGAGATAACCTCAATATTTTCTTCCAGTTCTCTTATAATAAAGGAATAGTAGAGGGTGAAGGTTTTATTTTATAAGGACAGCTCATACGTAAAGTTTATTTGGTTTCAAGTTTAGCCTACATTGTAGTGAACCAATTTCACCCCGTGATCTTTAACTTGTCTGATTGGACGAGTTAATATGGAGTCTATGTTTATATGGTGAGGTTTGTTTTCATTCACTGTAATATTTTTCTGGCTCTTGTTGCAGAGTGTACTTGAAAATTGGTGCACTGCATTCTTCAGAGTTTTTATCGACCTAGCCAGTAGACTGCATAATTTATCTACTGAAGGATTTGGAAAATTAGAAGGCAATGACATGTCTACAGCTACGAAGCACCAGAACCGGTATTTAACTCTTAGTGGTTTTCATACAAATAGGAAGGTATGGAGAAATGGACAGTCACTTATTACACAGTTAGATAGAAGATTTGAGTGGGGTACTGAAGAAATGAGAAAAATATCTCAGTTTCTTTTCATACTATCAACTTTTTTATTGATTTTATTATGTTACAAAGTTACATCCAAACGCATTTCTTGCCCACAGTTTGCCTTGGACTTATTTTATAAGCCGAGTTAGACCCCTGAACTTCTATGGTGCAGAAAGGCTTAATGCCAAATGGATGATTAAATTTGTATTTGTTCTATTTATTGATTGATATTTGCTTTAAGATTCTAATTTTCAGATTTATTCTTTCGATGTTTCTCGCTTTTGGTAGTTTTATTTTGACACGATTCTCATTTTGAGGATAAAATATACTTCAAACTCTCTTTCTGCAATACAATATATACATTGTAGTTGTATATAAGCCTATGCTCTTTCTAGAACATATATGATTGTATCAATCGTCAACATCTATTTGGTGGATGTTATGACTCTGTAAGTGTTGATATTATGGTAGCTGCAAGAGGTATTAACCTCCACGTGTAACCTTTGACAAGACTAGAATATTCCGGGAAGCAAGAGAAACCCTAAAACGTTGGATAATAACCATAGAAAACAAGTTGGTTCAAGAGAATATTTAATATTAAGTTATTAGCCTCCAGAAAGAGAAGTCGGCCCAGTCAAGTGAGATAGAGCAGTATAAATAGAGGGCGCTAGAGCTCATTTGTCACTCTTACTCTCACAACTGCATAAGACTAGTGGTGCACAAGTCTGTAGAGGGAGTGCAACTGCAACTGGGATTTTGGCTTTTGGTTGGACTTTCTCTTTGTTATGGTTTGGACTTTTTGCTTGGTTTCTGGTTATTCTTGTTTGGTGCGCTACCCTTGGAGAAAGGTGCGCTACCCTTGGTTGGCTATTGGTCTGCTACCAGAATTATTCTGTCTGTCAAGGTTAAGGTGCTCGGGGGTGGCCTTTGTGCCTATGGTTGGGTGACAATATTGCTATATTGTCTATGAAAAAACAAGCACATCTCTTTAATTCTAACAATAAGCACTTGCATCATGCATATTTTTCCATGTCACAATATATTTGCATTGTGAATTTACAACAAATAATTAAAGTTTTCCTTTGAGATTATTAGAACCCAGGGATTCTCACTACCATATATATGAACGTTTCTTGTTTTTTTCCATGGAAGAAACTATACTTATTTTATTAAAAGATACAAGTTGTAAATTTGATGGCTTGGAATCCCGTCTAACAACATTACATCAATTGTTTTTTGTTATAGATAATTAACCAACCACTAGATCAAACTATAGTTACCATACAAATTCAGATTTGGATTCAAATTTGATGTGATTATGAGAAAAAATGTATCGAAAAAATCTAATTCCAAAAAGATATGGAAGTGTATAACTCATTAATACACAAAAAAACATGCAAATTATTTAAAATATTTGAAAATCTCCAACAAATATGTGCACATCTTTTCTAGATAGTAAAATGATACTTACATAATATACAGAGCTAGCTCTGTGGAAAATATAGAGTTAATAAACTCTCAGGTATAAATATTATAACCTAGCTTAATGAACTCTTACATGCAAACTTTGACTTTGTCGTTTTTTAATGACACTAAGATTGTCTTACACATCAAATCTGAAAATCTGAACATTGGAGAAATTTTACTGAGATTGTCTTACACATCAAATCTGAAAATCTGAACTGTTGAAATTAGTGCAGCTGCAAGAGCCATTCTCCGAGAGGATGGCATAAGACCCTAGCTGAGGACTAGGGCCCCCAATACACTCCTGGGGTTTCTTGGTATGAGACCAAGTAGTGAGAGCCTTGGAAAAAGACCCAGTGAGGGACCCCAATATATGCCTGGGGTTCTTGGTCTAGGACCAAGCAGTAAGTCCCTAGATGTGTTCTAGAGCCCCTGGATGTGTTCCAGGGAATCCTTGCCTGGTGATTGGGTTGATCCTTGGATATGTTCCTTGGTGGTTGATGTAAGTCCCTAGATGTGTCTAGGGCCCCTGGATGTGTTCCAGGGAACCCTTGCTTAGTGCATGGGTTGATCCTTGGTCTTGTACCTTGGTGGACAAGACCCTAGATGTGTTCTAGGGCCCCCAGATGTGTTCTGGGGGAACCCAGTTTTGGACTAGGTATATCTTGGTGAAATACCAAGATGTGTTGATGTGTGATCCTCTTCCTCTCTCTCGGGATGGTTCATGAGACTTAGGAGTGCCTATGAAAATGGACATGACCACAGTGTTGATGTACACTCTTATGCAGTGATGATAAAAGTTTATAGGTCATTATGAGACTCATGTGGACATGTTTTGTCATTATGGACCCCCCTTGACTTTGTCTTAAAAGGTTCCCTCTTGTTGTCTTGCTTTCCCTCTTGTTTTATGTGATTGGGGTTTTTATAATTTACTTTAATATTAATTGACATTTAATTAATATTTATATTAATTAATTGTCAATATTTAATTATAATTTATATTAGCCCTAACCCCTTTCCCTTGCTATAAAAAAACCCTACCCTCTAGCATTTCATTACACACACTCGCTCTCACTCTCCTATTGCTGCGGCTACCTCAGTTACTCTCTCCTTGTGTTGGTGCAACCTCTTCTTTTGGTTTATTAGTTTCAGATCTGAGGTATTTGCTTGGTCTTGTTGTTGGTTGGGAGCTCCTTCTTGTTGTCTGCTGGTGTATAAGGTCCATGCGGCCCCTTCCTTTGGCTGCTGGGCCTGTCTACTCAAGCTAAGGTGCATGCGGTACATCCTGTGGCTGCCATACATGTCTTTTAGAGCAACAGTCATGTGTATGAGAGCCACAACCCCTTCCTTTGGCTGCCAATCTGGTGTGTGAGAGCCACAACCTCTCCTCTTGGCTGCCGCTAGGGATGTTAGGGCTCATGTGGTGTATTCTCTTGCTGTTTAGATTTATCCCTGTGCTTTTGTGGAGGGTTTTACCTTTTCAATTGTGGAGGGTATTGTTGCTCTCTACTTGGAGGTCCTGTTGTTTTCCTTTGTGGGGTTTTTGCTGTCTCAACTTATGGACAACATCTTTTTGGTGGTCTATACTTTGGCAAAACAATCCTTCAGTCCATATGACAAAGATCAAACCCTAGAGGTTTGATCCATGAACCTAAACTAATTTTCTGAGCATATTCTAGAGGTCTACATCCACACATGTGACATGTACATCCTTCATTGACCAGGAGGTAAGCTAAAGGTTTGTTTTTACACTCAAATTTTTTGTTTATCTTCATAATTTAATTTAGATCTGCTTATATCTTTTCTCATATGTGCTGATCTAGTGAACATAAATTTAAAAGCATTGTTGTTTTTCATTTTTTCCCTAATTCTAACATGCTATCGGAGCATAGGGCGTGAAAAGAGCTCTCTAGTGGCAAACTTTTGAGCTTGCGTAGATCCTTGTTTTAGGGCTTGTTCTTCAGATCTTCATGGCACACTCAACATAGCAGTAAGGGTGCAACACTGCAGCAACATGGACGTGCCATCCTCAAAGGCTGAGTTTGGCAGCAAGCCCGAGTTTCTTTGTGAGCAGTTCGTTTCTCACTTAAGGAGAGACCATATCTCCTTGCTGGAGTTGATTTTATCCTACAGGTCGAGCTCTGTAGAAAAAAGGCGAACTATCTCTTGGTTATTATTATTTGGAGCAGTAGAAACAACATTGGAGGGCCGACCTTTGGCATTCTTTTCTCCCAACCCATAAGGGATCATCAACAATATATGCATCAAATAAATCTGTGAGTTTTACTCATGTCATTGCTGTATTAAACCCTGGTATTTAATAAATATATAATTGCTGTGTTGTTTCTATTACATCAACTGTGAGTGTGTGTCTTTAAGAGCTTATTGTTATACATTTTTTTATATAATATAGGAACTGTTGGCATACTAAAACCATATGCAAAACCATAAAACTCAATTAAATTACAACAACAGTAAACTGGGTAGTTTACAGAGAAAGACACCTACAACCTCAGTGTTTGACGAAAGTCTACACTTTGCAAAGACAATTTTTTTGCTATATCAGTAAGGTCAACTGTGACAACAATGGTTAGGAACACTACAAACTGAAAGGGCTATTAAAACTCATAAATAAAAACAATGCAAATAATGCTTCTCATAAAGTGCATGGTAAATAGGTTTGGCTTTTGGTTTTCATAGAGTGTATTGATGTGCATTAGTGAGAGGGGAACCAAGTAAGGATCTAATTTGATACTCACTTGTAACCTACGCCCAATATGCATGGGAGTCGCTTTTACTTCAATTTCCATACCAATAGGTGCTGGATGAAAAATGACTGGCGCTAACTTCCACTCCTGCAACTGGCTGGAACCCTGATGTTATGAAAGCACCAAGACTTCCAAGACTCTCAACAAGAAACACTGATATACTTCCATGTAGCACTCCATATGCCCGAGCAGACATTTTAGAGACCACAAATTGGCCTTCAATTGATGTGGCTGACACCCCTTCCAACTCAAAACCAATGAAATCCAATACTTGACACAAACGATGGTCATTCACTGTCACCTTTCTTCCAGTCAAAACTATTATTACTGATTGCCATCGATTTCCACTGAACTGTAGAAACTGTTCTATTACTGGGTATTAAGCTCTGAGGTCAATATGGGCATCGTTCACTGTGGGCAGTCCTGGATTGAATTTATGGGAGTAAACCTTTGAAACGACAAGAGCGATAGATTGGGTGTGTTATCCCCGATTTCTAGGGATAACTATGAGATCATGTCTCGAGGCCCACAGGTCCTAGACATGGAGTACTGAGAGCAGGATTGACCTGAGCATGGCCCTGGAGGGCCCATCTTTCTTCTTCTTCATCAGACCTGTCCTGTCAGCAACAACTACATCCATCACCTTCGGCTTGGACTTGCATCGGAGAAGACTCTTGCTCCATGAGTTAATTGGTCCAGGTATCATGGTATGTGTCATGTTTGATCATTATAACTTTCAGATATATGCATCAGATTCCTTTCATTTCTGACAACTGCTTGGATCTTACACTAGCCCACTTGACCATGGTTGGGGAGATTGACAGGGTACCCTAGCAAGCTTGTACCCATAGGTTTTGGTTAGCTATCAGGGGGGATTTTAAAGAGCCATTGTCCGCTCCCATCATTATATCACTTTTACATCTTATCTCCCATTCATCTATCCCATTTCCCTAGTCCGGACATTAGGATGACCTATTTATGGGGTTACACCTTATCCTGTGGGAAGAAGGGGCTAAAGGCCCAGGGGGTAAAAGCAGCGGGTAAGAGATAAAAGCCATAAAAATAAAACCTAGAGATGCTTCGCCCAGGTATCCCCGAGAGGGCAATAAAAAGCCTCTCAATAAGAAACAAGAGGGACCCTAAGAAAAATAACAAAACAAGACCTAGCCAAGAGGATGGCGGGTCTCATCACGAGCCAGCCCATTATGTTCATAGGTACCTAGCAGCATGACATTGCCATTATCTGGTTACCACGCCAGGGCGGTGACCTTTGGTTGCATGGCCAAGGGAAAGGGGGTCTCATCACGAGCTAACCTTATCATCTCTGTGAAAGTACTCGTGGGTAACGCTGTCAGCTCTGGTCACCACGCCAAGGCAGTGTCCTCTAGTTAGACCTTGAAATAAAAAAGAAAGAAAAAACAATAAGGAAAAGAAAAAATAAAGGCAATAAAGGGCTTGGAAAGAATTGCATCCATGACAGGTACAACTCGCCTCCTACAAAGGCACCCACGGATAATATCACCCCTGTTTTCCACTATGTCTGGACATCCTTTGACCACACCACCTCATGTTACATGGCTTGGATGATATCCTTTGGGAACTTTCCTTTTCTTATGGATGCTGGCTCAATAGGGCATTTTGTCTTTTTCTTCAGCTTTGTATAGTAGGTCATTGTAATGTCTTTGAGCTATTAGATGATATGCTAGGGGTTTCATGCATGCATTTGATAAAATTAATGATGAAATATGATTGACATTGCTATGATCCCGAGGACTAATGAGCCCATGGAGGGCGAAGTTTTTGATATGCAAGACCATACCCGACGGACAGGTACCAAGTGGACCGGTACACATGGGGAGATGATTAGTTCGGACCTCCATGGGGCTGAAGAGCCCATCAGATGGTTGTTGGGACCTCATCAGGGGCAGAGACAGGACAGTGCTTGGTCGAGCCTTTGCACGAGAGAAGAAGAAGGACATTTTCATCCAGGACGCCTTGGCTAAGCCCAGCCCTAGGCGGTTGACCCACTGTAGGTGGAACGTGTCCCTCTGTTGACCCAGGACGTCCTCCAGAGATCCTTGACGTCACCTCCAGCGCGTGGCAGCATTGCAGGGTAGTTTGGCATGTGTGGCAGAGTTTGGAGGCCTAGAGAGGGCCAACGTTTGTCATCCATTGCTTTGATTTGCTTTAAAAAAGGGCCAACGTCTCCCTCAAATGGGCTAGACGTCTTGCTCATTGCTCATTTAGGGTTTTCTTTTAGCAGTTTAATGTAAAATAGTATGATTTTTAGTTATTAGCCTTGTCGACTGTTTTAAATGACCTAATTTTAATTAAAGGTCATTGGATGATATAAATTGAGGATGTTTTCCCTCATTTTAACATAACACAATTCACTCACACTTGTGAGGTCTGATTTTTGCGCCCTTCTTGGGTATATTTGCTGCATAAGTGAGGCGCACTTGCTTTTAGAAGGATATTTTTGGCATTTTATGGCATTTCTCTCAAGGAAGGTTTACAACTAGGGTTTGCTTATGCTTCTCTTCATGATATGTAAGTGAATTTTCTTACAAAACATCTTAATTGAATGGTTGTAGGTGTAATTTCTTGCATTTGTTTATTATATTGCTGATTTAAAACCCTAGGTAATAAGCACACAAGTAGGTCATTGTTACATGTCCCCTTAGAGAGAGATTTTTTCAGCCATTGAAGAAAAGAGATAGAGCCTAGCCTTTGCTACACTTATCTTGCTTCTTCCTTTGAGCTAGCGTTGAAGTTTATAGGTTGAAAGAAGGTGACGTCCTAGGCCTAGGTTATCTACACCTAGGGTTTTCATTTTCTAGGGTTTGAAAGCCTTGTCCTTACAACACTTTTTCCCTTAGACTTATTCTTTATGCTAGCCGTTTTGCCAAGTTGACCTAAAGAAGGAGGAAAGAGCACGAGGCCTTGCTTAAGTATACCAGAGTGAGCCTCTTTCCCCTAGGGTTTTGATTCTAGGGCCCTACCTTTGCAGCACCATAGAACCCTACCTTCTAGTCGTTAAGTCATCATCCTTTCAAAATCTTGTGCCCTTATCTTTTGACTCCATATACCCTAAGGCACTGATATTTGACCTCCAACGTTGAAGTCTTAGTGTACAAAACTACTTTCAAAACTGTAATTTTGAAAGCCTAACTAATAGAACTAACCTAATTAGGGCTGACGTCACAATTGGATATCTCATCTTGACGCAACAAAAGTGTAATATAAGCAATTAAATGATGATTTGAAGCATTTATTGAGTAAATTGTTGATTGGACATATTGTTGGCTTAGTCATCTCTTTAGATATTGATGAATTGATGGTCTTTCATAGCTAATTGACAAAACGTTGAATTCATTTTACA
>JASDQU010219548.1:1880-17701 GCA_032191745.1 Picea mariana
CAAAAAAAAAAAAAAAAAATCATGGAAATGTTTTGTTGAAATGTAACAAGGGATGTCCTCATTCATGTTTTTGTGTTTTTTCATGGAGAGGACATAAAGTCATATTTCCTAAACATGTTTTATTTGTAAAGTGACTTTTTAAATAAAGTGTTTTTATAAAGTGAATGTACTTTACAACTTAAAATGATTTTAAGTTGTGGGACCCAAAAAGTATTTAATGAACATTTATTACTTATTTTGTAATTAATGAGGAGCATTAAATATGAGCCCTTGGATTAGACTTATGATAGCCATTACATTGAGTTGGTTATGTAAGTTAGGGTTTCTTGGGAAAAGAGAAGATTACAAATACATGCTTAGGGATGTGAGAAGAACACACCGGAGAAGACGAGAGGAGTTGAGTTGAGAGATTGCATGAGAGAGGAAAGTGAGCATCAAGAAGGGCACGATTCCCAAGAGAGCTAGGGCACAAATCCCAATGAGGCATTTTCTGTTTTGATTTTCTATAGTGATATTTGTTGGGACAGACCGTACTGTACGGATCTATACAGGCCATACAACAACATTCTTAAGGCACGAAAATCGAGGCAAGCTTGGGCATAGTTTTCGAGGCAGCCCTTGAAGAATTTTCTGAAAGAGGACGGTCGTACAGAAGGAAAGGTACAACTGCCTATTGTGGCACAAATTTTGAGGTGCCAACTTTCAGCAATCTGTATAGCTGTACGGACTGTGGCATGATTTTCAAGACAGATTTGTGTGGGACTATTTTATTTTGTGTTGTAAGAGGTATTTCTCTTGGTTGAAAAGTTTTATTGATGTTGTCCTAAACTTTCCTGAAGTAAAATAATAATATCTTTCTCTCTCGTTGGGTTTCCCCGCATTGGGGTTTTCCCTGGCATTTGCCTAAATTTTTGTGAGTTATGGGTTGTTGTCCACTGTGTATTTCCGCTGCATATTTTTCTTAGCAATGTGTATTTCTGCTTATGGAAATTTCTTAATGTAGGTATGCATTTCTGACATTTATGAAGACAGTTATCTCTAAGTTGCTAAGTGTTTGAAGAAATGTGTGAATGAAATATTTCTATTTTTGTCATTAAAAATCTACATGGTATCAGAGCTTAGGCTCTGAGTGATAGTGGGCAGTGTGATATTTGGGCAAAAGGATGTGATTGTTTTCCTTGAGTTGTGACAGGGAATATGGTTGCAAGCATTAGATATGAGGATCGGTTGGATGGCATTTCCAACTACTTGCAGTGGAGGGTTTGTTTGTCAACCATTCTCAAGGAGAATAAGATCTATAGTTATGTCAACTCTATTGTAGCATCTCCTGCAACGGATCTTGTTGCTTTGGACTTGCATGAGACCAAGGAAGCCAAAGATTAGAGTATTATTCTGGATGGGGTGAAGGATCACCTTATCCCACACTTGACTGAGAAAAAGACTGCCAAGGAGATGTGGGATGCACTTAAAAACTTGTTTGAGGTGAAGAACGAGAACCAGAAGATGGCCTTGAAGGCTAAGTTGCATGATACCAGGATGGGTAAGGAGCAGAGTGTCTCTCCTTATCTTACCCGGGTGGCTCAAGTTAAAGATGAACTGGCAGCTATTGGAGAGGTCATTTCAGATTTCGAGTTGGTGAGGATAGCCTTAAATGGCTTCACCAAAGATTGGGAAGTTTTCGTGAAGTGCATGGTGGGTCGTGAGCATCTACCAGATTGGAGCAAACTGTGGGATGATTTCACTCGGGAGGAGATCCGAGAAAGATCTCAGAGCAGTGATCAAAAGACAGACAGAGCTGATGAGAGTGTTGCTCTTGTGGCAAAGAGCAAGAAGAAATGAAGTTTCGGAAGGGACGTGAGTAAAGTCAGATGCTACTATTGTAACCAGTTGGGGAACCTTGCCTCTCATTGTCCTGAGAGGAAGAAGAAGAAGGAGTCAGAGGGGCCTGAGACAATTGCTACAACAACCATAGAGGACTTTGCTTCAAAGTTTGATAGGGAATTTTCTTTCGTTACCCTAGTTTCCAGTGTCGGCAGTGGAGAATTGGGAGGTGATGTCAGATGGATTGTGGATAGCGGGGCCTCTAACCACATGACGGGAATATGACGAGTATTCCCAAATTTCACAGATATTGGTACTAGCCGACAGGTGGTAAATGAAGGTAGTATGGCGAGAGCTGTATGTGGAGTTGGGAATGTCATATTCCAACTCGAGTTTGAGGGGCTCTTGGAGATTGATGGAGTTCTCTTTGTTCCAGGGTTGAGTGTTAACTTTCTCTCAGTCTCAGCCTTGGAGGATGTAGGATATTGCGTATTGTTCAAGAGGGAACATGTCTTTATCTACAGAGAGGGAGTGGACCCAATAGAGCTACAGTTGATCGGTAACTGGGTGAATAGGTTGTATATGTTGAGAGGACAGCCTTTGATGTATGATTTAGTGTCGGATGAGGAGCATCAGGAGGCTTCTGACACTGCTGTGGCGCCAAGATATCATTCTTGCATTCCGAGAGAAGAGAGAGAGTCTCTTCTTAGAACTGGAAGAAGGCTCAGCCAGGTTGATCGAACCAATGCTCAAGATGAAGTGAGCTCAGGGTTCTAGAAGGCTGTCAGGAGAAGATATACTAGTTCGAGTTTTGTGCAAGTGTTGCAGATGGCTCTAGGTTCAGAGGGAGCTCCTACAGAGCACAATGTGATGGAACTAGATGATGGAGATGGCAGTGAGTACATCCCTCATTAAGAGGGAGTGTTGAAATGTAACAAGGGATGTCCTCATTCATGTTTTTGTGTTTTGTCATGGGGAGGACATAAAGTCATATTTCCTAGACATGTTTTATTTGTAAAGTGACTTTTTAAATAAAGTGTTTTTATAAAGTGAATGTACTTTACAACCTAAAGTGATTTTAAGTTGTGGGACCCAAAAAATATTTAATGAGCATTTATTACTTATTTTGTAATTAATGAGGACCATTAAATATGAACCCTCAGATTAGACTTATGATAGCCATTAGATTGAGTTGGTTATGTAAGTTAGGGTTTCTTGGGAAAAGATAAGAGTATATATACATGCTTAGGGATGTGAGAAGAACACATCGGAGAAGATGAAAGAATTTGAGTTGAGAGATTGCTTGAGAGAGGAAAGTGAGCATCAAGAAGGGCACGATTCCCAAGAGAGCTAGGGCGCAAATACCAAGGAGGCATTTTCTGTTTTGATTTCCTGCAGTGATATTTGCTAGAACATGCCGTACTGTACGGATCTGTATAGGCCATACAACAACATTCTTTAGGCACAGAAACAAAGACAAGTTTGGGCATAGTTTTCTTTGCAGCCCTTGAAGAATTTTCTGAAGGAGGATGATCATACAAAAGGCAAGGTACAACTCCCTATTGTGGCACAAATTTTGAGGTGCCAACTTTCAGCAAATCTGTACAGTTGTACGAACTATGGCACAGTTTTCAAGACAGATTTGTGTGGAACTGTTTTTTTTTGTGCTCTAAGAGGTATTTCTCTTGGATGAAAAGTGTTATTGATGCTATCCTAAACTTTCCTAAAGAAAAATAATAATATATTTGTCTCTCGTTGGGTTTCCCCACATTGGGGTTTTCCCTGGCATTTGCCTAAATTTCTGTGAGTTATGGGTTGTTGTCCACTGTGTATTTTCGCTGCATATTTTGCTTAGCAATGTGTATTTTTGCTTATGGAAATTTATGAATGTGAGTATGCATTTTTGAAATTTATGAATACAATTATCTCTAGGTTGCTAAGTGTTTGACGAAATGTGTGAATGGAATATTTATAATTTTGTCATTAAAAAACTACATGTTTTAACCAAGATCCATCTTAACTCTGGATCTATTATGTAAGAGGGATCAAACCTTCTAGGTGTTAACCTTTTCTCAAGTTCTTTCGATCCAAAAAAAAATTTCATCTCGAGGGACTTGATCCCTCTCTTCACATAATAGATTCAGAGTTAAGATGGATCTATGTTAGTTCTTAATGTGTGTGTGTGTGTGTGCCATGTGTGAACTCCATGTTGAACACAGAAGGAATTACACATCCCCATTATAGTGAGTACCACAACATGGAAATGTTTTAACCACATAGATCCATCTTAACTATGAATCTAGCATGCACCGACAAAGATCCATTGCCTAAAGGTGAAAAATTTTCCTCAATTTCATCAATTTTAAAAAAGATTTCACTAGGGATTTGATCCCACTTTTCACATCATATATCCGAAGTTAAGATGACTCTATGTCGGTTCTTATTGTGTGTGTGTGTGTGTGTGTGTGTGTATGCATGCCCACATGCACGTCATGTGTTAAGTCTATGTTGAGCATGGAAGGAATTAAATGTATTCCTCATAGCGAGTAGCACACCATGGAAATCCTTTAACCAAGATTCATCTACACTCCAAATCTATGATGCATAGAGGGGGATCAAATTCCTTGAGGCAGAAACCTTTCCTCAAGTTCTTTCAATTTGAAAAAAGTTTTCACCTCGAAGGACTTGATCCCTCTCTTCACATGATAGATCTAGGGTTAAGATGGATCTATGTTGGTTCTTAATTTATGTTTGTTTGTGTGCCATGTGTCAACTCCATGTTGAGCATAGAAGGAAATACACATCTCTCTTATATGGAGCACCACATCATAGAAATGTTTTAACCACCAACGTAGATCCATCTTAACTTTGGATATAACATGCGTCAAGGGGATCAAACTCCCTCAAGGAGTGTTGGCACAGAGGAAGACCTAGGGTTCAACGCTCAAGAGCACACCAACAAAGCCCTAACTATTTGCCCTTTCGATAACACCTGCGAAGCAGATGAAGTCTCACCCGATGTAGAGGAAGGGGTGGTTGCAGGACTCAGGTGTCTGCAACCTTAGTTGGAAAACAGATCTATGATTATCTTGCTTACAACGCACTTAGAATCAGTTATTTCCTAACATACATTCATTAATACACTTCACAGAAAGCACAGAGCACCGCAGTAATTACTCAAATCTAGCACTTAACAATGATAAATAGATTATACTCAATAGATTAAGCACTTAGCATATTATGTATCATATCTATCATGCATTCATATCTCATAAGCACAAAGCATCAATAGATCTATCTAAATATATTAGAGCACTTAGCAAGAGAGAGACAAGCACATCAACACAATACACAGAGTTACCGTGGTTCACCCCCACCCTGGGGCTACGTCGACAAAGTCTTATTTATATTATCTTGGTCAAGTAGTTACAGCACGAAGCTTCAATGACCCTTACTTCGCATCTGACAGAGGATCTTCGTAGCTCGCTAGACCCCTCTTTCTTGCACTCAGCACAAAGACTTCTACAGTATCTCGCAGAGACTTACACTCAGCTCCGCAAGTCTTACACAAAATGCACAGAGCCTTACGACACTTGATCACTCGGATCCTGCTACTAGCACTAAGCCTTCAAGATCCTACCCCGCATAGGACAAGAGATCTGCGTATCTTCCTAGATCCTCTTTCCCCGGGTAGATCCAAGGACTAAGACTTCTCACACTTTGTGCACTCAGCACTTATTACATCATGTACATAGCTCTTACAGTCACACAAACTTCTGACAACATAGATCCAACTTATGCACTAAGCCATCGACTAGACAGGGCGTCTTTTCTTACATGGCCTAGACCTCTATTTATACATAGAAAAAGGCCTAAACAAGGGCCGACATCCCTTTTCCGTTACAATATTCCCAAAAAAACCCAAAAAGGTTCCACAGAAGGTGACGAGATCCTATGATCTCTGCTTCGCTATGCACTCTGTCTTCGACAGGCAATCAAAGTACCAAATGGTCAACTATGACCAAGTATTCTTCAAAACCTGGTCGAGGGCCAACAAGGAGCAAACCTTTCCTCAAGTTATTTCAATTTCAAAGAGGTTTTATCCATGAGGGACTTGATCCCTCCCTCCACATGATGGATACCAAGTCAATATGCATATACATTGGTTCTTAATGTGTGTGTGTATTTGCGCGTGTGCGCCACCTGTCAACTCCATGTTGAGCACGAAAGAAATTACACATTTCCCTCATACTAAGAAACACACCGTGGAAATGTTTTAAACAAGATCCATCTTAACTATGGATCTAACATGCACTGAGGGGGATCAAATCTCTCACGGAACGAACCTTTCCTCATATAAAATCACCTTGAGGGACTTGATCCCTCTCTTCACATGATAGATACGAAGATAACATAGATCTACACTACTTCTTAATGTGTGTCTATGTTTGTGCACGTCCGTGCACCACATGTGAGCTACATGTTGAGTATGGATGGAATTACACATCTCCCTTATATTGAGCACCACACCATGGAATTGATTTAAACATGAATGTAGATATATGTTAACTCCAGAACTATCGTGTTTTGAGGAGGATCAAATCCATCAAGGTGAAAACATATCCTCAAGTTCTTTCAATCTGAAAATAGTTGTTTCCTTCAGCAAAGTGATCCCTCTCTTCACATGATAGATTCGAAGCTAAGATGTATCTACATTGTTTCTTAATGTGTGTGTGTGTGTGTCGAATCCAAGTTGAGCATGAAAGGAATTACATTTTTCTGTCATACAAAGCAGCACAACACATAAATGTTTTAACCAAGATCTATCTTAACTCTAGATCCATCATGCACCAAGATGGGGGTTAAAATCGCTTGAGGTGCAAAACTTTCCTCAAGTTATTTCAATCTAAAAATACATTTTCACCTCGAGGAGCTCCATCCCTCTCTTCACATGATATATCCAAATTTAAGATAGATCTATGCTAGTTCGTAATGTGTGTGTGTGTGTGTGACACATGTAAAATATGTGTTGAGCACAAAAGAAATTGCACATCTCCCTTTCACTGAGTAGAACACCATTGTAATGTTTTAATCATAAGACATTTTTTACTTTCAATTCCTTTATATATATATATATATATATCCCCAGATGGGATGTCAGGGACGCAAGGAGCCTCGTACACATCACCTCCTAAGCACTTGTCTAGCACATGGTTTAGATAGATAGTGGTTCAAAGTGGTGAAACAAGATATGGGTAGTTGGGAAGTGTGGTTCCAGATAGGGGCTACAAATGCAACCTTTAATTCATGGTAATGGGTGGTACACATTCATTCTTCCACCAACTCATCTGCACCATCATGGTTTCGACCATTCTCAATTTGGATGATACTGGAGAGAGGTCTATGCAAGTGGGTCTGCTACTCCATGATTATGGTAGGACAACTCATCCTCATTGCATTATTCTTATCAGTGGTGCATCTCTCCCATAAAAAAAGCTTCACAGGTTAAAATACGGGAGATGGTTTCATTGACAGACAAATTCAGACTCAGACATCTATCATTCTCTCTCCCTTTTGGCTTCCCTATCCTCCCTTCAGTCTACCTTTGTCAATATGATTCTGGAAATGATGATTAGTCGAGACTATCAATGTGATTACCGCTAAGGGTGTCATAACTAGGAAGACTTCTCCATCCCCCAAAATTCAAGCCCTAAATCACTATGGATGTAAGTGGAGTTGGATGTTTGTGTAGTGGCCCAAAAATTACAAGGGATAACTCCACCCAACCTACCCAAGGAAATGAGGAACGTTGAAGATAAAATCCATCTGGAGAGGAATCTCATCCACGACTAGGAAATTGATGTGAAAAAAACAATTGGGTACCAGATGTTGGAAGTTCAAGAGAAAGGGAAAAATAGAAAGGGAAGAATGTTGACTTATATTGACATATTATAATGATGCTTGTGGGAAAAATAGTACAGGACAAGGACCAATACAGGGAAAAAATCCTCCTTTAGTTGAACGAGATACAACTCCAACTCAATGAAATAAACTCCAAAATCTTCGAAAATTCTAATCAAGATGTTTTTCAACCATCAACCAACCCCCTGCCATGAATTCCAGAGTCTACCTAGGGATGAGGTGGGGCTGCTCATGCTTAATTTTCTAGTATGCTTCATATTTTTCCTATCCTAGTTCTAGATTATCAATAATGTTATTTTGAATGTATAAATTCCATTAGGAATCTGAAGTGGATAAATAACTTCTATAGTATAGTGGATGGACACATGCTCTATACCACTCTTGCTGGTCTAGTTTCCTTAGTGGTGGGCTAGCAAGGATATGGTTTTTGTATATTTTTTGCTCATTTTGATTAATACAAATAGAATTGTGTGCTTACATACGTGTGTGTGTGTGTACGCTCACACACACACACACTTGATATTGAAATATCTTATTTATTATTGACATTGAAATATTCTTTAGTGATTAATATTTCTTTTAATGTTCTGTCAAATCCATGTTAAACACTGAAAGAATTACACATCTCCCCCATACTCTATGTAGAAATCACCTATCCACTTAACAGGTATTTTTTTTACTTTCAATATGGGCCATAAATAAAATAATTCAATGTCCACCTTACTTAAAATAATTTTATAATTATTTTACTTAAGGTGGATATTGAAATATTTTATTTATGGCCCACATTGAATTTTTTTTTTTAATGCTACCTGTCAGCTCCATGTTGAGCATGAAAGGAATAACACATCTCTATCATACTAGGCTATAGAAATCTCCTATAGTGCAATAGAGAATTTTTTACTTTTAATTGTGTGTGTGTGTGTGTGTGTGTGTGTGTGTGTAGTCAAATTCCACTAAAATGATTGGATTTCGAGGGTTTCGTTTTGTAAGGCAACCAAGGTTTGAAAATGGGGTTCGTATGGCCCAGGTTAGGTGTTAAGGGTTGGTGTGGCCCAGGTCGGTTACAATCCTTGGGTGATTTTGACAGCTTAAATGCCCATAACACACACAACTAAAAGAAAATAAATTGAAATGCATCTAATCTACTCCTACTCGAATGGGTCATGGACCTCTCCTTATTATGGAAGAAAGAGGGCACTATTCGTGTATGCATGTGAAGACTATCTCTATTCCCTCCTTGTGAGTTACATTAAAATCAAATAAATAGAAATTTAAATAAGTCACATTAAACTAAAACTAAAAAATAATTGAAATGGAATGACAAATATTTTTATTTTTATCAAGAGAGTCTTTGATTATCTTCTGCAATTCCAAACTCTAGCTCTCTCCTCCTCTACAACATATTAAGTCTTCTTTTTTTTGAGAGACTAATACAAAAAGCTCCACAATTATTTGGATTAAGAGTGGAAATAGGATCTAGTTCCATATTGGTTGGAAAAAATCCCAACTAAATAGAACTACATGACCAAAATAAGGAATGGAAGTAGGATTGGTTCCATACTAGTTGGAAAGAATCCCAACTAAACAAAACTACACTACATAACCAAAATATTCATACAAATGGGTTTACACTCTCAAATAAAATTAGTTGGTACATCGAATCCTAATTAATGATATTTCCTATCCTACCGATACTAACTAGAAAACTATTGGACAACCAATATTATTTTTTTCTCATTTATTTTTTGTTTGTTCAAAGTATGAAGTATTTTTCTATGTTACAAGATCTCCACAAACTGGATGAAAATGGCCATATAATTCCATGTGTAGCACAAACAAAACATATGTTTATTCTTCATAATGTTGTCAAAAGTATACCATATTTTGGACTCATCAAACCCCACGACCCAAGCCCTTCAAATTTGAAACTTAATGGATTAAGGAATCATATTTTATGCCCAATTTACAAGCCTAGTGGACTCAAGATAGTTCTAAGATAGGGTCCACAATGTATCGATTCTAGCAGAAAATAAAATAGGTGAAAGAAAACATTAAACAATAGAATAAACAAGTCTTCAACAATATCTTTCAACCCCAACAACAATTGGAAAAGTAGATGGAAGAACTTAATTTTAAGAGTAATTAGTAAGGTAGATATCAAGAGTTTGTAGCATAGGAAAACTAACTTCAGAAGGAACTTGACATTTTGGAAAGATGGGAAGAAACCCTTTGGAGGAAAAAATACTAGATTAGATGGCTCACAAAGGGTGACAAGAACTCACAAATTTTCCATAACTCAATAAGCAATCGAAGAAACCATAACTACATCCTGTCTCTTAGTCCAAATGTAGGGTTTAATCTTGAAATACATGAGGGAATAAAGCATGAAATAAAAGATCAATTTAGTTATATACTTACAAAACCACCAGAAGGAAGGGAGAGGGCCATTGAATATATTTTAAGTTCCATCCCCCATCTTGTCTCCATTGAACAAAATATGATCCTTCTCCAACCCATTTCGTATGAGGAAGTGTTCCGCATGTCAAAGAAATTTCTTTTGGCAAATCTCCAAGTCGACCACTAATTTTCTTCAAGCTTTCTAGCCCATTGTACCAAAGATGTGTGGAATGTGGTGGATGGTTCTCAAATCTCAAGTAATATTCTTCGAACTTTCAACTCCACTTTCTTAACTTTAATTCCAAAGGAATAGAATCCCAATACAAATGACAAGTTTAGGCCCATTTCTCTTAGCAATATCATCTATAAGATTATTAACAAAATTATATGCAATAATCTAAAATCCATCATGAACAAAATTATATTCCCTAAGCAAGGAGGATTTGTAGAGGGAATACATATGTTAGATGTAATTATAGCTTCGCATGAAACCATACATTCTCTAAGATCCAACAAGTCCCCATGCGTATTAATTAAGTTTATATAGGGGTGAAAAGTCATAGAAAAGTCATCTTCTTCTTAATTAAGTTTCATTTCTTTATCTTGGAAAAGTCATAGAATATTTTCTTCAAGCTTTCTAGCCCATTGTACCAAAGAGGTGTGGAAAGTGGTGGAGGGTTCTCAAATCTCAAGTAATATTCTTCGAACTTTCAACTCCACTTTCTTAACTTTAATTCCAAAGGAATAGAATCCCAATACAAACGACAAGTTTAGGCCCATTTCTCTTAGCAATATCATCGATAAGATTATTAACAAAATTATATACAATAATCTAAAATCCATCATGAACAAAATTATCTCCCCTAAGCAAGGAGGATTTGTAGAGGGAATGCATATGTTAGATGTAATTATAGCTTCTCATGAAACCATACATTCTCTAAGATCCAACAAGTCCCCATGCGTATTAATTAAGTTTAYATAGGGGTGAAAAGTCATASAAAAGTCATCTTCWTCTTAATTAAGTTTCATTTCTTTATCTTGGAAAAGTCATAGAATATTTTCTTCAAGCTTTCTAKCCCATTGTACCAAAGAGGTGTGGAAAGTGGTGGAGGSTTCTCAAATCTCAAGTAATATTCTTYGAACTTTCAACTCCACTTTCTTAACTTTAATTCCAAAGGAATAGAATCCCAATACAAAYGRCAAGTTTAGGCCCATTTCTCTTAGCAATATCATCTATAAGATTATTAACAAAATTATATGCAATAATCTAAAATCCATCATGAACAAAATTATATTCCCTAAGCAAGGAGGATTTGTAGAGGGAATACATATGTTAGATGTAATTATAGCTTCGCATGAAACCATACATTCTCTAAGATCCAACAAGTCCCCATGCGTATTAATTAAGTTTATATAGGGGTGAAAAGTCATAGAAAAGTCATCTTCTTCTTAATTAAGTTTCATTTCTTTATCTTGGAAAAGTCATAGAATATTTTCTTCAAGCTTTCTAGCCCATTGTACCAAAGAGGTGTGGAAAGTGGTGGAGGGTTCTCAAATCTCAAGTAATATTCTTCGAACTTTCAACTCCACTTTCTTAACTTTAATTCCAAAGGAATAGAATCCCAATACAAACGACAAGTTTAGGCCCATTTCTCTTAGCAATATCATCTATAAGATTATTAACAAAATTATATGCAATAATCTAAAATCCATCATGAACAAAATTATCTCCCCTAAGCAAGGATGATTTATAGAGGGAATGCATATGTTAGATGTAATTATAGCTTCTCATGAAACCATACATTCTCTAAGATCCAACAAGTCCCCATGCGTATTAATTAAGTTTATATAGGGGTGAAAAGTCATATAAAAGTCATATTCATCTTAATTAAGTTTCATTTCTTCATCTTGAAAAAGTCATAGAATATTTCGAGTTTAATTTATCTTACAAGAAATAAAGAATGTTTGTTGAAAGGAGACTCCAAAAACCTTGTAGACATAAATATCTACTGACACATTTTATCTTATATTTATTTAAATGATCTCATGTATATTTGTATAACTGTATATAAGGGTTTTACATTTGTGCATACAAGATTTCTTGGAAGATATTTTGGGGTTTGCTCTTTGGAATTCATCCTTTACATTCATTGTAAAACCATACGAAGATTGTTCCAACATTTCATCCAAAGAGGCGTACCAACTCTATAAAAATGCAGGGGGATTCATATCCTTGTGAGGTTGTTGTTTGGGTATTGACTAATTTGAATATCAACAAGGTGTAGCTCCCGAGTCAAATTTCTAAGTTCCCATATTCCACCTCCCCGAACTCCCGAATCATAGATCTCCTGAATTAAATTACTAAATTGCAATCCACATGCATGTCTCATAGACTCACTACTAATCTACAATCCACATGCACATCTTCAAAACCCTAATGTTGAATAATTCCCGTGATCCACTTACTCTCGAATTATATGGAGAAAACTCCATGAATATTTGAACCTACATTTGATTCCTCCTCTAAATATGTAAATGCCTCTACCACATCTCTGATTTTGGAGATTCATCATCATTTATTTCACAAATAAAATATAATGCTAATATATTTTCTATAATTAACACATATGGGAACTCTGAGGGCATTGATTTTCTGGCGTGTAGAATATAGTATTTCTCTTATTCACTAGGATATTACCTAGGATACAAACTACATGAATATGTGGGTTGTGGCGAAAGGTCTCAAAAAAATCAAAAGCATTGACCTCACTTGCTTCTTTGATTTGATGATGCAGATATTCRTTTTTTATTATCAATGTGCTCTTAATTTCCAGCGTTGATCATGCGTTGTAGATAAACATAAAATAGATGGATTTTTTAGCGAGCTCATAGCTTTTTGTTGCATTGACTGCACACAATAGATATCGTAGGATCTATTCACAAGTGGGCCATGAGGAGATTCAAATATCCAAGTCATGTTTCCTCTTCAAATGGCGACCGACTCTAACAACTTCTTCAAAATTAAGAGTCTATTTTCCACCATGGTCCTCCTCCATTTGTGTATATACAACCCCCTAACTCACACACGTACAAAGACATACAAGCAAACAATGGCAATCACTCACACATAAACCTCTCTACTCTCACACATCACTGATCTAATCATACTCCTATCCTATAGACTACTACATCTCACATGTTCTCATTTTCTTGGGCTCTCTTGAGAGAGAGATAAACCGAGTCTCGCTCTAATACCATGTCAAATAAACATTGATGCAATAATATAAGAATAGTGATATGCACACAAATTACTTCGCTATTATTTATTCAATGAAACATCCATTTATACACAAACACAGTTTTAGAGTCTTAGTAATGGACTTCAATCTTCTACACTAACAGACCTCCATATTTTAACTCATTAAACTACATATAAAAACACATTTTTCCTCTCTAAACAACCAAGTTGACCACATACACAATTGATTCTTAAATCATAGTCTATTACATTTATTAATTGGAGCATTATTCTCCAATAATGCTTAAACTTATGTATAAATAATGGTTCAAAATTATTATTGAAGATAGAAACAAGTAAAGGGGTGCCAAAATTGAGAGTGTTTGTGTTTATGTTTGGACAACACCGGGAACACATTCTTCCATATATATATAATAAATAAGTAGTTATTTATTATTCAAGGGACGCATCCTTTCATGGATGGTCACCATATGTTCTCTATATATGGAAGACTTGTCATTGTAATAAAATATTCATATACAATATCATCTCATATGAAAATCAACATGGTATCAAAGCAGGAATGTCCTTGACCCCCTCACGGGAGGGCCCAGGTAAATGTAAAGGAAATGGAAAGCTGAGTAGAGGAATAGATTCATGTAGGTGAAAGTAGATAGCTTGTGTGGATTGTTGTTATGTATTTGCATTAGTGTGATTTTTTTCAATGTCTTGACAAGGAGGAGTGGAAGCGTGAACTTGTTGTGATGTGGAGATGAAAGAAACCACATCCACCATGGAGAAATATTCCGAGAAATCTCATGCAGATTCACTAAAAGAGCTTCTGTGAAGGAAAGGCTTAGAGTAGAGCGTGCCACTGTAGTGAGAGCCAATGTCAAGGCTCAAGAACGAGCACATAGATCTTTTGAAGAGATAGGGGAATGTGAGAATCAGATGGCTTCTTGTGAAGCTGCATGTTGATCAAAGCTGAACATAATCCCCATCATTTTTCATAGTTGCAATCCCGATAGATGACCGTGGGATATTTTTCCAATTAAAGAGGATGAACCATGGGCATTAGAACTAGATGACCAAAGAAAGGAATGTGTTGTGATGTGGAGATGAAAGAAACCACATAAACCATGGAGAAATATTTCGAGAACTCTCATGCAGATTCACTAAAAGAGCTTCTGTGAAGGAAAGGCTTAGAGTAGAGCGTGCCACTGTAGTGAGAGCCAATGTCAAGGCTCGAGAACAAGCACATAGATCTTTTGAAGAGATAGGGGAATGTGAGAATCAGATGGCTTCTTGTGAAGCTGCATGTTGATCAAAGCTGAACATAATCCCCATCATTTTTCATAGTTGCAATCCCGATAGATGACCATGGGATATTTTTCCAATTAAAGAGGATGAACCATGGGCATTGGAACTAGATGACCAAAGAAAGGAATGTGTATTGTGGTGGCTACAGTCTATCCCACTGAGGACCTTGAAAACAACACTCGAAGAAGTGATCACATTATCGTCAATCTTATCCTTTGGTGACAATTCTCTTAAACTGGAGTTGTTTGAGATGATGAAACTAGATTTAATTTCATAAAGGATCATTGGATGGATGGATTTTTTAGTTCTTGATGGTGGCAGGTGGAAGGAAATTCATTCTCGAGGAAGAAATCACAACATATATTGTTGCAGCATTGGTTGTTTTCTCCATCGTCTTTGTACGCATTGACAATCCTTATTTCCATTGCCTTCTCGAAAGAGCTAGATCTCTATTTCATTTGCTGACCAATACCACAGAACATATGGTAGATAATTCCATTTATATTTCTCATTCTCAGGCTATGGTTTGTTATCCTATGATTTGTGTTCTGCAAACTATACTAGAGGCAAGGCTGTCGTGATGACCGATGAGGAACCCAAAGAGAAAAGTAATAAATTTCGATGGGAGACATTACAAAGGAATGACTTTCTCATCTCGTGAAATTGACCAAGATTTCTTAATGAATGTGTTCTTTTATGAAGTAAAGAAAAATGTATAAAAGGTGAGGAAACATTGTGTTAAGGGGGAATTTAACAGGATTCTCCATTGTCCCCATGCTGCTCATAATCTTCTTGTGGAAAATATTTGATATTTCTATGTGGAACAATACCTCCAAAGATGGATCATGTGCCACATTGGAATATAAATTGGGTACAATTGAAATATGAAGTTCTCCATGTTGAGAAGAGGGATTGTGGAAAGAGGGTTCGCCTAGAAAGAGGGAGTAACCAGTGAGGCAAACTGGACAAACAAGGTTATATGAAAGAGGTAAAGATAGAATGGGATAAATATTGATTGTTTGAGAGTGTGATAGGGTGGGAGAGGAATACCAAGAGGGGGTTAGAGAGAGAGAGAGAAGTGGGAGAGAGAGTGAGAGTGAGACTAACAACAAGGAGAGAG
>JASDQU010219549.1:3452-15423 GCA_032191745.1 Picea mariana
TGAAATAATCCAAGTTTCTCATTCTATCCCAACTCCATCTCTTGAGAGCCTATTTGCAGCATTGTTCTTGTCTCAATAAATATGAGACATAGATGTATATTAGAAATGAATTGAGAAATTCATCAGAAAGGGTTGCAATGTAAAAATCCTATGATAAATTTCATTGCACATCCATTGTAAAACCAACTTTGAATCTCCAAAAGTTTGTAATTTGGTTACACCTAATTCTTGTGCTAGTTTCAAGACGACCTTTAAAACCATCAATTAATAGAATTTGTTGGTTTCTTGACCAATTCTAGCCTGAACTGAAATATTGTGATACGAAGATAAGAATAATATTCCTTATGAACCTCCTTTAGAAGGTTTACCCTATGATGCACCATCAAAAAAATCCATGGAATATCCTTATTTATTCTCACTTCACCTTGCATATGAGACATAGATTTTTCTTGCACCTCTGGGTAGGAATTTAAAATATTCAAGGATTGGGCAACACATTTGAGGGGAAGTGTCTCTTTGTCTTCAAACAACTTTATATTTCTAGCAAGCCATACTCCCCGTACTATGTTAAGTGGTAGTGTTCTGATATTGGAAGTCTCCTTTTTGTTACACTACATTCTAAAGGCCTCTTCAAGATTTTCTCCTTCCTAGAGATTCCCAATCCATATTAATCTTTCCACCTCTTTCTATACCTCCTTGGAGTATAGACATTCCAGCATGAAATGAACTATAGTAACTTCTTCTCCTTAGTGACATTGATAGAACCATCTTAGCACTATAAACTTTCTCTTTTTAAGAAATTCCCATGTGGGAGCCTTATTGTGTAAGCTCAACCGCATAAAGATCTTGTTTTTAGTTGCTCATTTTAATTTCCATATAATTTTGCACCACCATATTTGTTGTTCTTCTCTTCCTTCTTCAACCGCTTCTTTGTAGCCTATTCTGGGAACACATACTCTTGTTAGATTTAATGACTAGATCAATTGATCCTCTTCTTCCTTAAGCCTAACATTGCTTCCTATCATGAGATTTGTGTATTTTCTCTATTATTTTTCATATTCTTCCCCTAAACCAATTTCTTCCCATGATAAACACTATTGGTGCCAAGTAGTGGAGCTTGCCCAGTTTGTGACATGTCTAAGATTAAAATAAACTTTATTCATTAACTCCTTAATGATATGAAAGGGAGGTTTTTTCATACCTTTTCCCCCTTCCCAAGGGTCGAAACCAATTTGCACTTTATCACCTTTTCCAATTTTCCAAATCAACCAGTTGCCAACCAGATGGAAAGCACAGATAACAACCTTCTAGATTATTATGACATTTTTTGTTTTTTGATGGGATTTTTTATCCAACCCTCGATTGAATTAGGGGCCATACACTTAGCTCTTACTACCCAAGCCCACAAACATGTTCTTTGAATTAGCCTCCATAAAAAAATTTGCAGCAAGAGCCTTTGAATAGAGAAAGGGATTTTTAAGGACCCATCCTCCAATGGATTTTGGTAGTTCCATCTTTTACCAAGGGGCCAACACTAGTCCTTTATTTTTTTGGTCTCCAGACCAAATAAAACTTTAGCAAATTTTCCTAATGTTTCCAAAACACCTTTTGGGACCCATGCAAGCAATGTCCAATAGACTAGAATCACTTCGAGAACTACTTTTCAACCTCCCCTAGACAACCATTTATTGCACCAAGTGTTTATTTTCTTCTCCACTTTAGCTATTGCCCACTGCCAATCACATTTTTTGTATTGATTTGGCTTCAAAATGAAACACATATACTCTAGTCCCTATTCTAGATCATTGATCTTATACTGAAACAACATAGTAATAATGTAGATATCCCACATGAAGACATCATATATTTTTCCATATTAATGACCATTCTAGTTTCTTTACAAAATAAAACTATGGTACCCTTGAATTTCTCAATGACCCATCCATTAGCTCTTCCCTTTTGCATTCTTCTAATTCGTTCTCCATTCTGTTTTATGCTGGCTATCAACTCTCGTAGTTCCAAGTCCATTTCCCATCTATCCATACTACTATAATGTTTCCATCCGATCCATTTATCCTTAAGAGAGACCCCTTAGGCTGGCAGGACTTTAAGCTCTGATACCACTGTAATGTTCCCAAGCCAATATGCCAGGAACATCACATCTTGCATGAATTTTGTAACTTTTACTGAGTGTGGCATTTCCTCAAACACTTTTCTTACTATGGTTCTTTAGGTTGTGCTTAGGGTTATACCAATGGTTTATATGTGTGTTTGCAGCAACATATAAGAAGATAAAACAATGTAGCATACCACAACCATATGCAAGATCAACAATATGATAGACAATCCAAAATGATTCAGATCTGATCTTTATTCATAATAATAAGAACCTGATACAATGATGAGGCCGATCTAGAATGCTTAACAGATGGATCTCGTACACATAATAAGAGCTTCTACAAAATGCTCCAATCAAAGACTACAATCCTCCAAAGGTTGAATACTCAATGAATACCAATGCAAGAATATATCTGGGTCATATGAAGCACCAAAACCAACAAGTTGGATGATGCTACGCCCTGCTGGGTGACTAAATAGCCTCAAAAATTCGTCTCTGCTGCCAAAGATGTCCAAACCCTCTGGTAAATATGCCAAACAGTAGGTCGGGTAAATGCAAGAATAACCCAGGTGATCAAATCTCCAAGATCCCTCTCAAAGTCATGGATCTAGCCTCCCTCCAAGGAATGGTGCGCCCCATTGGATGCCTGAAACCATAGATAATTCGGCCTCCCTCCTAGATGCCTCCAAATGCCCCCCCAAACCACTAGAATGATATATTGGGGCCTGGTTAACTCACTAGTGAAGTCCCAAGAGAAATAGTGAAGATCTAGGGTAGCAAATGACTAAAACCACTTTCTGAAGTTTCTCCTCTCCTCCAATTCGTCCCATGCATCTAATAAATCAAATGGCACATAAAACTCCTCCTGAATGGACTATATTTGATATCCAAGACCCTACAATGAAAACCCAGGTGCTAGAATCTCCAGAAGCCCTGCCAATCACCTATAATGAACTTCCCTTAATGGATGGTGTGCCCCCCTTGCTGGAAACCCCCAATGGTGTGCCCTCCCTCTCTTCATGTGCATGTGGCTGGTGTAGAACACTCCTGCACTGAGTAGATATGACCTAGAATGGTGTGGGGGCGTATTGCATCTTCAAGACCAAGCTTGGGACAAGCTAGGTGGAATCTTTCACCACTGAATCATCCTCAAGGGTTTGTTAAGTCAAAAACTCAAAACCCCCAAGGTATGGGCTCTCTAGCTAGAAGCCATATATCAAAATGATAGTAATCCATGAATCAGAGAATAGAGGCCCTTGCCTCTCCTTTATACTTCCTGCTCATCTTGTCCCTCCAAAGTGACATTCATTTTATTAATTCTTAATTAATTAATTAAATCACTTTAATTAATTAATTAACATTTTTACCTTTGAAAAACACCTTATCTCTCCCTGTGGCTTCCATGGCCACTGAAAGTCACTTCTCATCATCTTATCCTATAGTGTTGTTGCTCCCAATTCCAATGAGCTATTACACTGAGAGATTCCTCCAGGTATTGTGCCCAAAATGACCTCTTCAGTGAATTTAATTAACCTATAGTTCAAAATACTCAAAATCATGGAAATCGTCGGAATGCAACGAAACCAAAGACAAACTGTGCGAAATGGGTCATAATGATGAAATAGGATGAGCGATGCAAGCCGGACCCCAAAATATCCCTCAATAGTCACTGTACTCGCTATAACATCCATCTGGTTGCTCTGGTCATCATAACACCCTAAAATGTAATGATGTCCCAAAGTGGGGACATTACATTTACTTTTACATTTGCATTGTATTTAGCAGTTCATCCAACCTTCATTAATTATCGAATTACATTTTTAGGTGTTGAGTCTTACAACCATTCACTTGTTCAAATACATATTGGATCAACACTCCATTAAAGGGAGCAATTTATAATTATATAAATCTTACCTTGGACCTTGAGTCAAGGAGATACCCTTCCTTGTTCTTATCTATTATTATTTTTTGTTATTGCAAGGAAGGGAATGATGAAATAGTTTTAAGCTATTTTTTGTAGGCTGTTAATCTTATGATTCAATAACATTATATTCTAAGTTTTTGCTAAAAACAACTTCCACTATCATATTGAAAAACTTCTTTACATTTTTTGTGATTTTTAATTGGCGAAAGAAATTAATGTAGTCGATGTATCTGTAATTGATTCCCTCATCTTGTGCACTTCCCTCCTCCTACTACCATGGTCAGTCTTAGTGCATTTTGAATTAATGATTGAACCTAATACCTTGCCTACAATTATATCGAGATTCCACTTGACATACAGTTATACCCAACATGTTTCAGTGTTCTCAATGCTTGATCTAGAAGTAATGATATTGATCTATAAACTACTGTGAATATTCCATTGGACAAGTTGTCACAACAGATCTAATAAAATACTAAAATCTTTACTATGAAGGTTAATTTTCTTTAGATCTCAGACTCTTTAATTATCGTTTTTCTTCTTAAAATGTAAGAAATAGTTCAAATGTGAAAAATAGAAAACAAAAATAAATACTCACACACCATCCACAAATAAATACAAGATATGACCTAGGAAACCCAATGTAGGAGAAAACCTATCTAGAAGTGAGGYCGCTYTACTCTCTTTTCTCCAAATGCAAGTACAAGGAAAGAGGCACTCTCTGTGGAGTTTTCTTTGACATTGTGGCCTGTATGGCTGCTACAAAATCTCTCCTCCTTCGTTATGCTCATGGAATACCACTCTCATATGTTTTTCTCATCTACGGAACAAAATACAATGAAAAATAATGGAATATCTTCTCCTCCTAGCGGCCCAGTATTTAACATAGCTTGATAGTCGACTAGGGTTAGGGCATTGACTTCCTCAACCCTAAATTAGTGATCAGGTTTGGACCTTCTAAAATGTTCTAGAAAATACACTACGTGGCTAGCCCCACATGTTTAAGTAATGCGGGCTGACGTGGCATCCACTCACACCATGGTGATCAATACAATAGGTCAACTTGCAAGAGGCATAAATTTTGTATATGAACTTTGATTGAGGCGATTCTTTCATTGTTGGAAAGGTATATTTTGTAGAATATAGTCGGTGACTCCATAATAAGGTTTGGGCCATAAAAAATTTCCTTTGATGCCTAAAAATGACTCCATAAGATTTAAAATGGTGTTTTGGACCCAAATTTCCAAATTGGGACCAACCGCTAAAATGGATCTGCAAGTTGATTCCTCCAAAATTTTCACCCATAAAAGCATCGAGATAGATGAAAAATAATATAATGATCCAATCTGGATCAGCCACAATGTTGAAAATTATTGTTCAGCATGCACCATGTGTTTACAACTATTGTCAAGCATACACCATGGGTGGTTAAGAATGCTTCAAATTTCTCTCATGTCTGTGTCACTTCTCAATATAGTTTGGGAGGAAAAGACATGGGAGTTAGCAGGGGAATGGAGAGCCTAGTTGAATGAGGTGGACTCAGTGTAGAGAAGGGAAGGACACGATAGTGAACTAGAAGAAACAAGTTTTTTCAGTTTCACAACAACAAAAAGGAAAGAGGAGAGAGATACAGAAGGAACTTTAAATGTATTTGTTTCCTCTGAACTCTGAACTTGTTTACATGGAGACTTCACAACTAGCAAGGTAAATTTGAATTTTCATTCTCAAAGCATTTGGCTCCTCTATTAATAGTATGATATCCAAGGGACCTCTATTCAATAGCTTTGCGGGTTTTGGAATATTCACTTCCCTTTATAAACACTTACAATTGCATGTTTCTTTTGACACTCTTCAACAACCCACAATAAAAAATTCAATCAATATAAAATAGGGAAGCCAATATCAAAATTGACCCTCATTGAAATAATTTAATCCTACCTTGGGAGGCTTTGGATTCTATTATACTATCTCAGTGACATCTATAAATGGAGCTTAAAAATTTGTCTCTTCACAATAATTTAGAGGAGAATATTTTACAAGATCCAACAATTTCTTCCCTAGAGAAAGCACAGAACATGGTGAACTAGATCTTGGGGCACGAGGGGTAGCAAGTTGATAACAACCTCAACTCATAAGTATATAAGGAAAAACAAAATTGTTTTTATCATATTCATTGTCATATGTTCATCTATATCCTATGGTCACTCACATAATGCATTAATGTAATGAAAAAACATATTGCATATGTCTATCTATTGAATAATTTGAATTACATGCTTTCTATTTTTTTCTTTCCATGACATGGGATGCCATGAATTTTTTCCTTGGATTTCAAAATCTTCTTGATATGTTGTGTTATTCTAACAAACAACAACACAATGTGATGTAGTGACAAGTGCACTTTCTCACTTTCAAAGAATGGATGGATTCAAGATGATGTAATTAAAGCACAAGAAGATCTTTTGTTTAAGTTTAGGGAAAAATATAACTCTTAAATAGGGACAACTTTCAGGTGCACAGCCGACTCTAAATGATTCTATACTAAAGTTAAAACAACTCATCTCTCTCATCCTTAGCAACATGTTTTTTGTTATTCTTGTAACAGGCACTAACATTCTTTCTTGTATGTTGTTCTCTTTTGGGTTGTCACACATATATAAGAATCTATCATATTTGTTAGTACATGTTTCTATCAATGTAAATTTAAGAAAAAAGTTGAAGATTATTTTCTATGATTTCACATACAAGGGAGATTTATTCTTCATTAAACCTTAAAAAACTATGAATTCTAAATTTATAAGCACATATGGGTGGAGAATGGCACTTGGTCTCTAAATTTCCTCTTCTTCATGCTTACCACTTGTCAAATGTTGTTATTTTTTAAAATAGGAAGAAGATGATGCATGAAGTTGTGTAGACATGTCCATGTTTTCGAAAGCAACATGTACTAAACAATAAACAAATGAAACACAAGTTTAGTGTTACCCCCTCAATGTGGAGTTTTCTTCAATGTTAGGGCTAACCTCTTGGTATTCCTATGCAAAATATTAATTCACAGTAAATACTCGTATGGTATGAACCCATGGCAATGAACATGACAATAGTTTAATGGCACTTAGGTGCAACTTCTTACTCATGACTTTGTCCTCTATGATCATTGATATGCTAAAACAAGATCTCTGACTACCCATGTGGGCCACATTTTATGTCAAAGATGATTTATGAAAAAGACGAAAACGATCCATATAAAAACCCATGCACCTTGCTTCCAAACCCTCATGCACTACCAAATGTCTTGTGGGGAAATAGTCATCCATAAAATGAACAAATACTATAGCAACATAAAAAATCCTCTTGAAGTGCTCACTTATGAGACTTACTCACTGGTGATTGCAAATTTAATTATGATGGAATCATTATGTATGAGTAAAACTTGTATGGATTAATGGTATGCTCATGTTTTAGTTTAAATAGATTTAAACACACATTACATGGTACAATGCAAAAGGAAGACACTATTGCATGAAATACTCATACTTCAACTATATTGTTGATATTTTATTCATGTTTTTGAATTGCAAACTAGGTGTTTAAATGCTATACAACTGCATTGTTTTGGGGCACTACACATGTCTACCTATAAATGATATGTGGATACCATGTTATCCTCAATTCGATTTTAGAGTTAACATGTGTCCTATCTACTTGTGTCCTTCCTTGCATGAATGTGCCATGTAAAGAATAGTTTCTGCATTGCTTTTGGAATGCTAGTGTCACACTTTACTCGACATTTATGTTTAGGCAATTTATCCATTGGTGAGCCCTTTCCCTCTATGCCTTTGTTCTTGGAACCAAAGAAACTAAAACTAGTTCTTTGACTACATATTTGGTAGAAAGGGTTCTGTGAGAATTTGCATCATGTTGACCAAAAATGGAACTTGAGAAACAAATTGTTTGCTAAAGCTTTGATAAGCAATCATACACTAGGCCTTTAAGATGATGGTATCATGCCCTTTCATTGTATGTGTTTTTCATTATGCATCATATGACTCCATTTGGGTTTGAATATTGCAAGCTCCCTTCTAAAGAAATTTAGGCGCTGGATCGAAAGATTATAAGAACTATGGAAATATATTCTCCATTGCTTATTTCCAAATAAATGATAAGAATGGGTGTAATCCCTATCAACCTCTAAAATAGATAGACAATGCACACCTTTCTTATCCTTGCATCCTTGGCTTGTGAGTTCTTATCATAATCTTCTCAAATGTATTTCTCATTCCACTTTGGATTGAAGTTGTCAATGATTATCCTTGCCCTTGCCCTAACCCACTTCTGACAATATTTGGCAACACAGTAGGTATAAAGAATATAACAAGCACCCTTTATAATTATGTAAAACCACAACATAATATAAGGTATGCTCGGATTTATGAAGCTTCCATATTTTAGCATACATTTTATTTTCCCTTCCTTAAAAGTTAATTTTTTATCATTTTTATATTTAGGTAGTGGAGTGACATTTTAGTTCCTACTTTACTCATCTTTCTTAGCTATAATCTATATATGCCTCGATTATAATTGACATCTTTGCAAATTTTGACATGTGCCATTGCTTAGATTATTTCTTTTTATGTAGCATGCAAGAATGAAATGTATTTCACAATTTTTCTAACACACACATTTTCATACTATCCGCCACCTTTCTCACGCTTGCTTCCCCTCTATTCTCCATTAGATGTGTTTTTTTAAACCTTTTAAAAACATTAGTCTTGATAGAATACTCGACAACGTCCTAGTTTTAGGATATATGGTAATGATTTATAATCAAATTTTCATTTCATGCTTTTTCCTCCAATGCCCAATGTACAAAATTATCATTGCTTTCATTGATTTATGCAAAAAATAATAATTTCTTGTATAACATGCTCTATGTTATTGTCAATAAATCAAGTGATTTAAATACAAGGTTTCATACAAACGATGTTTCTATATAGAAGGTTTTCTTAGAACCTACACAACACATTTAGTTGCACAATTAAACATATTGTGAAATTTACACATGAATTCATGATAATAATTGATCCTTACTATTATTTTAGTGGTCATCCATCTTACAAGCTGACCCTTGAATCGACATGTCTTCCTCTTCCCAAGTTGTTTTCTTTTTACATTTATTTATAAATCATAATATTTTTATTTTAATATAATTACTTAATTGTTTTCTAAAAGCCATTTTGATTTCTCTTTTCATCCTCAAAATTCAAGAATTTGTTCCCAGAAATATTTAAAGATTTGTTTTGATCCTTTAAGATAATATTTTTATTTTAATATAATTACTTAATTGTTTGCTAAAAGCCATTTTGATTTCTCTTTTCATCCCCAAAATTCAAGAATTTGTTCCAAGATATATTTAAAGATTTTTTTGATCCTTTACAATCGCTAATAAAGCAAACGATCAATTGCAACTAATGAAAGCGAAATTCCCTTATTGATATTTGATAGGATGTTAGAAAATATCTAAACTTTGGCGAAGAGGAAAAGTCTAAGGGCATGGAAATGACGTTTCGTCCGCCCTGAATTTAAAGCACATTTTACATACTTTGTACTTAACAATACGTTCTAGTGACTTTGTATGTATTCATAAGATGTTATATCAAATCAGCGTCAAAACGATTTTTAAAAATAAATTTTGGTGATATTGACAAATTAGATATTTTCAGATTATTAAAATGAAAGATATGCGGTGTCATTTCGAACATTTATTTAAAGCAAATCAAACCTCATATATTTCATAAAAAACACTTAATTAAGGCAGCCAAGAGTCAACCCTTTATGCATCTATTTCCTCAACCAACCCTGGGTAGTCGTTGAGCCTTAATTGTAATAGGTCAACTTGTCTTTCATCACAGGAATTTGAATTTTAGGAGGATTTAAGGAAACCGGAATGATACATATCATATAGTAATAGGATATTTGAAAATATTTTATAAAATAATAATATTAATAAAAAAATATTGTTATTATTTTTGTTATATATATACATTTTAATAAGGGTTAGTTTAAGTGGTTTGACTTGTTATGTTTAAGTCATGTTGGTTAGAGAAGTTATAAGATTGAATCTAACTAGTTCTTGGGGGTTAGGAATACATATTGTATGTCAATGGTATTTACCTCGGGTCGCTGCATTTACCCAAGGTAATAAATGAAGTTAGGTCAAGTGGTTGTTGTTAATGTTGTTGAATATTTGGCTAGTTTTATTGTAGGTGCACACTACTAGATGTTGTAGGTGCATCCCTTAAATTTCCCACAAAATTATAAATATGCATTTTAATATAAAAACACATTTTCCTAACGAAATCACATCATTTTTCATTAACAATAAATAGAAGAGTAATCATAAAAAATATATTACCATTATATTATCAATGTTTTTTGTTATTCGTTTAATTTTTCTCACATGTGCAATTTGAGTATTTTTTCCTAGATACATCACTATTGCAACCATAATTTACATTATGCATCATGTCACGACCCCACAGAACACATAATCAGATATGCGATCGTTCACCTCCCGAGGGCATGCGGTACTACGACGGTTCTTACTTGGTTGATTGGCACACCAAGAATAGTTCGTCTGGACTATGCCTCTTCACCTAGAGCATACCCATACTCCATTCTAGGCTACCAACAAGTCACACTCCTACTCTAGTGTAACTCTTGCTTACTTAGAAAATTGTTAACAAAATTTAACACTTAGTCTTATCTAAGCATACATCCATGAACATGAAAATCCAAGAGAACAATTGTGGAACAAATGAAGACCAACACAGAAATAGTGCGGGTAACACAAACCGTTCCTAACACGCGACTAAGTCTTTGTTATTGCGACACAGTTATAACATGAGCTCTACCGGATCGGTTTACAACTTCGACGGAGTCACACTACTTGCCTCACCTCACCAAGACACTCAAGAACAAATCTATCACACCAAGACTCTTTGTCACAATCGTCTCCACAACCACCTACGGTGCACCTCAGATGTGCCCACAACCACAAACTTGTTGTCCCTTTGTTACCGCATACTGTCACCAAGCTAACATAGATTTTAGTTCTTCCTCACACATGCCTCCACAGACCTGTGTTTCTAGGCTTCCCCAAAACCTCCCAAAATGTCCAACTCTTGGCTACTTGTCTTCCATCTTAGTAACTCTACCACAGTTCGATGCCTCATATTTTTTCTCCAAATCTCTTGTAAAAATGCTCTATATCTTCCTTTGGTGGTGCACTCTTTCTTTTATATGGACTCTAAGAGTCACTTGTGCAAAATGTCATGTCTCTTGGGTGTGTCGCACCCCTTTGTGAACCCACACTCAACTGACTTGTCATGCCCCCTCTGTGGACCCAATGTTCCCATCTAAGCCCGTGCACCCATCAACCATTCATATCTTGGACTGACGCACACCATCCTTGGGCACGCACCCCTTGCCTTGTGCGATCTCTCGTGCTAATCATCGTGACTCTTTGTGGGTGTGTCGATGGGGTCGTCCAACCTCTCCGGTGTTCCCATGTTGCTGAGGGTAGACGTTTCCACTCCCTGGGCATGCTCCCAAGTTGCCTCGCTCTTGCCCAAACACAACCTAATGTCTGACAATCATTATAAGGCAAGTAAGGTGTGTGCCCCCTTAGTGTCACACGCCACCATTGGGTGCCCAAGGTGCTCTTTCCCACACCTTAACGTCTTTGTTCGCTCAATCGATTGCTTCTCCATTGTGCTCTTCGTCCATTCTATCGTTGATTCTGCCCAAGGAGTGCGTGTGCTTGATGGATGTTGTGGGAGACTTTACATAGAGAGAATAAAAGTAAGGTTATGTTGGTGAAATTTCCTTAGAGAGACTCGAATCCATCATTCTTGTCCCGCCACCAC
>JASDQU010219550.1:606-11088 GCA_032191745.1 Picea mariana
TAATGACTTTCAAAAAATTATAAACATATAAAATAGTTTTCTAATTAAAAAAACCATAAGCATATAAAATGGTGGTTTTCTAAATAGATAAAAAAAACTTACTCAAATTAATTATATGCACGTATAATAATGGTTTTCTAAATAGATAAGAAAACTTTAAATCAAATTAATTATACGTGCTCTAAAACTTAGACTAAAATCTGAGGGGCTTTTTTTAAGATATTGATAAAATTAAAAATACCTAAAACATGAAATTAGCAATTAACAACAGCCGTACCATGATCCTCATTGAAGTCCTCTATGTTGATAAGTCCTTACGGCCACATCACGATTTTTATTCCGTTGTGTTGATCAAATCCTTTCTCACAATCACAAACTTTACCAAAAAAACCAGTAGCCAAGGCACTAACTCGTAAGATATCAAAGAGAGAGCAACTGTTGTCTGTCTGTCAATTGTCCAACCCATGTTGAAAACCGYAACGCTAGCATATGCACAGGCATAACAGAAAATTRTTACATTTCTTGAATCATATGGATCATTATCCATTCATCCTTCTTGGTTGTGTTCTAATCTATCGGTGTTCTACCGTGAATCAAATATCATGAACGGAACAAACCTGGGACTCATGGGAAAACAGAAAAGAACATTCATAACAAATTTGCTGCCAATTTAAAAAATAACAGACAATTCATAAAACATGCATGCAAGCAATCATACAATGTAGATGCATGATTCATATTTTGGCAAACACTACTGATGTTCATGCTCTACCAAACGAGACGAGCCAATATAACCCACATCAAATAAAACAATCTTATTTTCATAAATGACTGATAGACTCAATGAAACCCTCAAAAAGCTAACCATCTGACACTCTTTTTCGTGGGAATATTCACCACTTCCAAACTGGCAAGTAATGACACAACAAATCATGTGCTTCTGGCTTGGCAGTTGATTCTTTACACAGTTCTGTTTTTGAACAGCAGCAAACTCGGAAAGCTGAGAAGATCAGATAGGCAATATTCATGCTGCATAATGTTCACTCTGAAGGAACCTCCCAAGAYCATACTGWCTAGTTTACTTAAAGAGTTATTACTCTGATTGATTAGGCATAACCAACCAGTAGCCTACATAAAATATGATAGCTGTTGCTTTTTTCTTGAACCACCTTCACCATACAAATCATTCCATTGCTGCAGCTCATTCATTATTGTGCCTTCAGATGCGAAGCTTGCCGATACCTGTTTAACATTAACAAATTTCAATGGATTGACCCGAAAAAACCAGAATCTAAAGATAATAATAACTTACTTAACGTAATCTCAACTAACCTGATCCTTCGCCTGCCTCATGTCTTCCATGGTCAGAGGCCTTAGGACAATAGGTTCAGCAGCCTCTTCTTTTACTTTTTCCTTTTTGTCTGTAGCATTATCTGTTGATGTATCAGCCTTATCCAAGGGCCCTGACTTACTTTCTTCTGTTTTTTTCTCGGCATTTTCCTTTTTACCGGCCTGCAGAATATAGCAATGCCTTTACTGTTTTGAACATTGTTCAATAACCCCAGTGGCTCCAACTAACATAAAACGGCTCTTTCAAAAGGAAATGTAGCAAAAATATAACAAGAGTCCTTCTGGGTATTTCTAGCTCAAAATAATACGTGTATATGAATGGCATTCAGACAAGGACAAAATAATCAGTGCATTAAATAATTCAGCATACTATGCTTTGACAGAGAAAATGGCGTTACTACTACAGACCTTTACTTTCTCTTGCTCTCTCCTTATTAACTCTCTTACAGGATGGAAAGCTGCTGTCGTGCATAAGTTCTGTAAAGAGCATCACCCAAATGCAAAAAGCTCATTAAGACATGGGATATTTCACTTCTTTTAATGAAATAAAATAGGACGCTCGTAATGCTAGCCTACCTTCAAGTCACTGCCAGTGTATCCTTCAGTTATGGTAGCAATCTCCTTGAAGTCAAAACCTTCTTCAAGATTCTCTTTTGCAAGGAGTGTCACGAGAATTTTTTCTCGATTCTCAACAGAAGGTAGACCTATCATGATCCTGTTCAAGTCAGTTAAATCCAGATTAATAATTACAGATCAGATCATAGTCATTAGGAAACAAAAAAGGAACAATGCCAAAAACTCACTCTTCCAATTACCTTCGCTCAAAACGTCTGATGATAGCTTCATCAAGATCGAAAGGTCTATTTGTTGCAGCCAACACAAGAACACGCTCCCCTTTCTTAGACAGCAATCCATCCCAGTGGGCCATAAACTCATTCTTGATTTTTCTCATAGCCTCATGCTCTCCAACCCTAGTCCTTTGCCCCAGCATGCTGTCTACCTGCAAATAGAAACTCAACAGGGCATACAATATGAGCTCAGAACCATGAGTTTGGTTTAGTCCTTGGAATAGTAGCTAATATGTTCATCTATCACTAAATCCTGAACAATAAACTTTGTCAATAGAGATCACAGGAATAGATAATAGACCTCATCAATGAAGATCACAGTTGGGGACACTTTTGCAGCCAAACTAAACAATGCCCTCACATTTTTTTCATCTTCTCCAAACCACTGCATAATCTCAGTAAGAGAGGCACCATTTCTCAGTACCTCGAAATGTAACAAAATGTCAAGGAGGAAGGAGGGAATATCTTCCTAAACACACATACCTTCGATGTAATGGTGGACATTGAAACATTAATGAAACTGGCACCAGCCTCAGTTGCGAGAGCCTTTGCAAGCATTGTTTTCCCAGTTCCAGGGGGGCCAAACAGCAAGATGCCTTTGCAAGGCTGGATGGAAAATGAACAAAAGCACGATTGTTAGAAAAATCAAATTTTTAATGGATCTTTATCCAACATACTGTCTCGAGCCATATGCTACCTTAAGAAGCCCGCCTCTGAAAAGGTCTGGACGTCGAAGAGGCAACATCACAAGCTCTTGAAGAACTTCTTTGACATTGTCCAAGGCTCCGATATCTGAAAATTTCACACCAATTTCACCAGCTGGAATGACCTCTGGTCTAATTCGTTTCTCAAAGTCATTGTCTGGAGCCACTTCCTATAACAATGAATATTATTTTCATGAATATCTTTCAATATTGTTTACACAATACACAAGAACACAAAGCAATTGATCCAAAAGCTATGTTTTTTAAACATAGCAGACTCGCTAGTTTAGAAGGAAAGAGGAGGTGGATTTGATGCCTTTGGACCCTCGGCTTCTTTCTTAGGGTCAACTTCTTTCTTAGGGTCAGCTTCTTTCTTAGTGGCACCTCCCACAGGGGCAGAGTCAGTTTTCCCAACTTCACTTTTGTTCTCTGGTGATTGAGCTGCTTCACCTGTCAGCTCCACCTTTACAGCACCCGTCTCCCGAGGTTCCTGTATTCAAAAAAGGAAGAAGAAATCGATAAGTTCCATTTAGTGATACCTGAGACAATTAGTAACAGATCAGAGTACTGTTTCCCAACCTTGGAAGAATCCCCATTGAACATTTGCAGCGTATCTTTGTTTTCTGCCTTGCCTACTTGGAATATACTCAGCCCATGCTCCAAGCTAATAACATCACAATAAAAAGTTAGATAATGATTACCCAGCCCTATGTGTTTCCTGATCTAAATGTCAAGAGAACGAGAAAGTTGAAACCTTTTTGATGAAATAACCAATCTTCCATTTCTGTACTCTGGGTTTTTCGTATTCATTAGATGATGAGAAATGGCAGACACGACAATTTCTTCCATAACTGCAAAATCATAATCGACATAACTAGTCTGTTTATGAAGGATGTTCCAATTCTCAATCAATATTACGGGAATGAACTCACAAGTACTAAGAAGCACCGAATCCAAAAAGCAAATGGATCCCAAATCATCACATTCAAGATCATTTGCTGCAAGAATCTGTCAAATATGGACAACGACAGCAAAGTAATGGTCAGAAGCTAAATATTGATCACTAATGCAAGAACACCTAATCTGAACTGTAATAATGTAGATTAATTGTTCAATGTCATCTCTACATTCTACTTGTAACTTACAAAAAAGAACTTCCTAGAAGACTTAATGGAATCATAAATATACACAATAAACAAGGAAAGAAATAATCCGCAAGCTCTGGACCACAAACAAAAGGAAAAAAGTTTTGGTACAGTATCGGTAACATATGCATCTAAAATAACCACACTAAAGACAAGATCATGAATATTTAGAACTGGTACAGAGATACAACTAGACATTTAATTCTTTGTATTACCTCTGATATATGGTTCCTATTGTCCTGAAACTGAATAAGTTTCACATCTTCTTCCAGTTGACTCTTCCATCTGACAAGGCGTTCGTTGTCTTCTGGGGGATTTATATCGATATTATAGGGAAATAATGATGCTAGCTGTTCATCTACTGCTCTATAGTTCTGTTTGTCTGATGGATCCACCATTCTGGAACCTAGAACCAATACTGGTCCTGAAAGCTTCTTTACCATTTTGCAGAACAAACCATATGTCTTTGGCGCTCTGAACATAAGCATCTCAACATCTCTCAAATATAGAACTACAGGACCTGTCCTCGAGATAGTCATTAAAACCTGTAGCATATTTTGATCATAATCATAAGCAATACAGTCTACAAATTACCCTTGCAAAATAAAATAAAATAATGCCATAAACCTCACCTTATAAAGGGACTGCACAAGCAGTTTATCTTCAAAAGCCCAACTACTAGTCCGTTTTAGAGAACCTATACTTCATAAAAACAGAGTGATGTCAATCCCAATGAAAATTATTGCTTCGGGAACGAGAAAATATATTAGTGAGAAGACAACAGTGTTGATGAACCTGAATTCTGGGAACTTGTTGCAGATGCAGCAAGCCTTGACAAGTCGGCTGCCGATGCAGAGTTTCTTCTGAGTTTATGAAAGTTATTTATACCTCCAGGTTCCCTGAAAGCAAACAAATGCTATTAGGACATACAAAAAGAAAGTTTTTATATTTACTCATAGAAAAGTAAGTGAGTGACAATAAAAAGAGACAACTAAGAGAATTTCATCACTTTGATTTTGTTTCAACACTGCTGTTCTGTCTCCAAAGTGAACCTGAAATTAAACAATAAACCTCTCATTTCAGGCTATGTAGATTAATACACGATTATGGTATTAAAGTAACGCAATTATGATCTAAAAGCTATCACTAAAGCATAAACATTCAGAGCTTCTGTTAATCTAATTCACCTGATTCTTTGGACTTGGAGTCCTCTCTTGAAGGAAGRATTGAGAAATTTCCCAGTAATCCACTCACACGATCCAGTGCAGATGAAGACATTGTTTTTGGAAGCTGCAGGAATACCCACAAAAGCTCACAATCTTCTACATACGAATAACCAGATAACAAAATCTAKAATACACCGAAAAACACTTCTTAGGGTAGAGATTCATACAGTATCTACACCTCCTCCATATCTGCTTTGTACCTGCCAAAATTTAACTAACATATACTCAGTAAACAGTGCATTTAATAAACTTGGAGGAATTGGATAAAATAAATTAAAGCATACACAGTCCAAGTACCCTTACCTTTAATGAAAAGTCTGTTACATCCAGCAACAACAATTTGGCCTCAAAATAGTGTGCTAATGCCTTTGCGAGCATTTGAAGATAAGGTTCTGCAAGCATAATTGTAGAACAGTCATCTTCCAATCCGAAATACTACAATCTTCAAACCGAAAAAGGAACACGTGCAAAGAAAAGAACAAAGCTCACCTGCAGGGCCTGACAACAGAATTGCACGACTGGCCGGAGACAAGTTTCTTGTGTGTTTGGAAATTTCAGCTTGATTAAAATGAAGATAAGCAGCACTCGTCAATAGCGCCCTTGTTTGATCACTGAAACGTACAGTCCACGTCCAATATATGTCAAAATCTTTTCTCATATCCAATTTTCATGGCAACTACCAATCTCCTCTTCTATCAAGTGAACAACAGCGAAGAACCCAAGAGAGTAAAAGACTTCTATACACAAAATGACCGAGAGAAAGTGATATTTATGCAAGTAGGATAAAAAATCAGACACGAGCTATTAATAAACATGAGACTTCCTATGAACAGAATCCGCAATAGCTTGCACAAGCTAATGCATTTCAGTCACAACAGAAAACAAAGATCCAAATACAAATGCATAAAGCTAATATATGCTAGCTGTGTGGGCAGCACCAAACTGACTGACTAGAAGAACAATGTTCAACTCGAAATAAAATCTTTCAGAGTATGCAAGAATTCATAATATAGTAAAACTCTTCTGCAAACTCATGGAATTATAAGATCCACTATTTCGAATTGAGATAACTGGACATCAAAATTGAAACTACGCTGTTTACTTAGAGGAAGTCATCTTCCCACAACAAGTCAATATTCAAATTCAATTCAGTCGATTTCCAACCTGCTGAAGGGAAACTAAACTATAATTGAAGAGCATTCCACAGACAGAAACAGCCAGAAAATTCCTAAATATTTTCAATACCACTACAATAACAAATTCACAAATAAGCCTCTATGTAACGCATTAAGGAATACAATACTATCTCCAACAGTACCAAATTCTTCTTCCACCTCAAAACTGTGAAACTGATTCATAAATACTTTCAATACCACTACAATATAAATTCAGAAATAATCCTCTATGCAACACATTGAGAAAAACAATACTATCTCCAACACTACCAAATTCTTTTTCCAACTCAAAACAATGAAACTAATTCAGTTGGTAGAAATAAATAAATAAAATAGAACACATTAAGAAAATCAGAACAGAAATATGCAGTTTACAAACTGAAAATACAACACACACCAGAAATAGCGTCAAAATGCTCAAAATACAAAATACATGATATATTTGAAAAACCAAGAACATTTTTTTCAACATAACAAAAAAAATGCCCGCCCCAAAACATCAGAAACTAAATTTATCGGTATCAAAAGTCCATATTAAAACAGGGAACTAGAATTCAGTAAATTTGATTTATTGATTTTCCAATACCACACCCCGAAAAAGCTAAGAACCAAAATTTCTCAGCAACTACACAGCATTTCCTTCCCTTCTTGTTTTCCCGTTATAGGTTAGATGTCATGCTTGTTTGCAAAACCTAAAATTTCTAATTACCACACAAAACATAACAAAAATCTTCACATTGTGCCCCCGATAAAACTATATGCGCGTGCACATGTTCATAACAAAATTGAGTTACTGGCCCTTTATATGTATCAAACAAAGAACACATCCCAAAATACCAAAAGCCAATATTGCTTGGTAGCAAAGTTTCATATTAAAACACAATTCCAAAAATCCAGAAACTTTAATTGTTTTTACAATATTCAAATTGAACACAATCCTCCAGAAAAAATGAAACCCATAATTTATAAGCAATCACACACATATATAATTGATAAAAGAATAAAAAATTATTACATCAATTTAACTTACACAACTAAAAACATTTTTAAGTATAATATAGTAATACATATTCTCTAAGATAATTAAATTATATCCCATATTGACAAAAAAATCAAATTATATCCTGTGTTGACAAGTAAGAAGATCATTTTTTATCTCAAAGGATTAAAAGAAATAACATTAACTTGAGATTGAAGCACAATACAAACAAGAGTTACAAGATGGTAATGTCTTTGCACCTTGATAAATTGAAATCTTGTAAATAGATACATTGGTCTTCTTTGAAGGGAGCTAGTAGAGAAGGCAGGGTAATTTGAACAACAACTCAATCTATTTGGTGCAATTTGAGAAACAAGGCAATCTATTTGGTGTCAAGCCTTAATAGATCTGTTTGAGATCACAAATGTGCAAGCAAATGTAAACACTAATAGATTCAAATGGAAAAGAAATAACCCTGGTTAGTAGCTCATGGGAAAATCTTAACTTGGGACCAGCTGCTTCGTAGAGGTTTTGAAAGCCCAAGCCTCTGTATCATGTGCAAGTAGGCAGAGAAATCTTTAGAACACCTTCTTAATTCCTATCGATACAGTGAAACCCTCTGGGACCAAGGAGCCACTCTCTTCAAGTAAAGTTTCTTACAATTAGTGATTAGAAGAAAGCTTAAAAAAGCTTCAATAGTCTATTCAGGACATTTCAGCCCTCATTCCCTCACATGTTAAGAGGGAAGCCCATAAGGTTGTTGACTGTCTAGCTAATGTGAGCACCTAATTACTCAGTTTTTCAGTTTAGCCTGGTTTTCCTATGGGCAGGCCAGCATACTTTATGTCTTTCTGAACTCTTGGCATAGAACACCTGCATTTATCTACGTGCATTATGTTATTATTGCAATAGAATAAATATGCTTACTTAAAAAAAAAATGGAAAAGAAATAGCCCTGTTTTGAATTTTCAGATATAAAGAATTTTTTTTTTTTTAAAATTCAATAACAAGCCTATCTAGATGAGCTACCTAAATCTATCTCTCACCTTTGCCCAAAGCACCTAGTCTCAGGTGTAGGCATAAAAAATGTTTTTTGACTATGTCTATGCCTCTTAGAAACTTAAGGGCCAACAACTAAGTTATCTGGGCCAAGGTTTTTCCTTCATGAAACAAAATGGAGAGTCACCAAAACAAATGATCAACAGCACAAATCTGAAACCTTGACCTTCCTAGTTCAAAAATGACTTGATACCTCTCAAGTCTTCTAAAGGCTCTAATCCACAATGGTACCTTCCTTTCATCTTAACCATGGTCGAGTAACAATAAAAGTCAAACCCTACTGCAATTACTCAACAACAATTACTTGCCTCAGGGAGCTCCTTGGTTGATAATGAGCTTTATGAAGGAAGCAATTTATTAAATTGAATATGTTATAAATTTGAAAGAGAACCCCTTCCTTGATAATGAGCTTTAAGAAGGAAGCAATTTATTAAATTGTGCATGTTGTATATTCGAAAGATATTGAATAGCAATGATTAATAACCTTTACATTATATTATATTTTTCTGTGATMTATGTTTTATCAGTTTTACATTTTAATACTGATTTTGTAAACCTGTAATTTAACAAGAAGTTTAAATTAAAATATATCCTTATTGTACCTCTTTTGCAAAACATTTTTCCAATGCTTAATATTATTATTTAATACGAACTAATACAACTTTTTGCAGAGTTTGAAATGAGTATATGGAATAAGGATCAAATTTAAACTTCTTKAKTRTATRRAATTATTCATAAAASSATTTTTACAWATTAWAAACTTCTTTKTTRTATAAAATTATTCATAAAACCATTTTTACATATTAAAAACTTYTTTGTTATATAAAATTACTCATAAAACCATATTTACATATATATAACTTTATAAACAGTATATGGAATAGGGATGTATTTTTAAGTAAAAACTTACTTATTATATAAAATTATTGAGAAAACCATTTTTACATATATAACTCCATAAAATTATTGAGAAACCCATTTTTACATATATAACTCCATATAGGGATTAAATTTAAACTAAGTATTTTTTAAGTAAAGACTTCTTTATTATACAAAATTATTTATAAAACCATTTCACATTATATAACTTCATAAAATTGTTTAGAAATATTTAAAATAGATTATAAAAAATAATATAAAAWTTTTATTTATAATATATAMTTTTTTAAAATTATTTAAAACATACAAAATATGAAAAAATTAAAACATTTATTTACAATATTTAAAAAAAAAATCCTTTAAAAATCCAAAACTTTTCTTCGCACAAAACAGAGATCTCAATCTTCGAGAGTTGTGATACCATGGTCGAGAGTGTGTCCAGCAATGAGGGCTTCGGCTACGGTATGTATCAATTTGTAGCCATGAAGACGCCAAAATCTTCTATCACTTGGCCATTACTATCTTTGAGGATGAAGCCAATGCTCGCAGTGCCAGGGTTCCCTCTGCAGGGTACATTGAAATACAGTTTTCACGAAGAAGAAGGGAGGCGTGCCGCTACGGTCACCGGCACACGGTTACCTCCTTTTAGCTTCTGCATGTTTTCTATTTTACCTGTCTCGAAGCGAAAACCCTAAAGCCAAGGAGGACAAAGGTTTCAATCACCCTTTGATATGTTTCAATCCTCTTCTCTGGAAATAGAGGAAATAGATTTAGCATGTTGAAAAAGCCCTGAGGCATTCAAATTATACAGATAACTCAAATCTACAAATCTAACATTTTCTCTCCGGATTTACCTACTAATCTAACAATTTCTCACCGTCGTCATTTCATAAAACGTTTAGCCTACAGCCTTCCTATATGCCACCCGCCTCCCACCTGCTACTTAAGCAAGGTGAATATTGGCCGCCTCCCAGCATCACCCCTTCCTCAATCTCTACTACATGTTTGGGGTTCATCACCCCTTCCTCAATCTCTACCACATGTTTGCCTTCCTCAATCTCTACCACATGTTTGGGGTTTTAATGGCCGGTACTAATCACCTGCAAATTCCAGCATC
>JASDQU010219551.1:0-17958 GCA_032191745.1 Picea mariana
AAGCATTGAAATTACATTTAAAAAGAATTAAGTTATCTTTTACTTTTCTTAAATAGTCTCTTCTAGCATTGGTAGGATGATGGTTTGAATTTCCAGTTGTTTTTTAGTATTTTAAAGTTTGGATTTTTCAGGATTATTTGCTAAAACTTTCTGTATTGTGTTACAAGTAATTATTATCCTGGGAATCACTGACAGCTTAAGTCTTTTGGTTTGAATTCAGTGATTTTCCAGCAGCTGAAAATCTTTGTATCGAAAGGTTGTATTTCTGAGGTGTAAAAAATTATATATTAATATAATTGGTGAGAATTTTCCATTGAAAAAAAAAGTAGTCTGTGTGGAGGTTAACCATATTGTTTTCATTGATAAGATTAAATTAGTACATATTAAAAAAACATTTAAATAAAAATAGATAAGAGTGAATTAGAATACAAATGATTTTAGTGTTAAGATGCCAAAGACAAGTATTGTATAATTAACCAATGTTCATTGACAAATCAAACATTGGAAGTGAATACATTGATGAGTTATTGAAAATTTAACTATTTTATTGTCATTTTATGATATTTGTTGTTTATTATAAATGACAAATAAATTTAAAAATTTGTATTTTTTTAAGAATGTATTTTTATTATCTTCTCATAATGGGTTTGAGTTTTTAAGAAGAGTTTGATTTTGATCATAGTGAAAAGAATAACATTCCATTTCATAAACCCAATTGAAAGGAAGTGAAGAATAATATATTTATATATATAAAATGATATATGATTTAATAGTTTTTAACAATAATGCATAACACTCCATGTCACAACTATTTGAATTAAACCCAATTGAAAGGAAGTGTAGAAAAACATATATTTATATATAAGTTGATATGTAATTTAATATTTTTTAATATTATATTACAATAATAATATAATTTTAATATTATATTTGAATTAAACCCAATTGAAAGGAAGTGTAGAATAACATATATTTATATATAAGTTGATATGTAATTTAATATTTTTTAATATTATATTACAATAATAATGCATATGTTTTCGAAGCAAGGTTACTTTTAAGCATTGGAGAAACTTTTTAAAAATGTAGTTGGAACTTTCATATTTTGTAAGGTTTTTTAAAAAATTTGTTACATCAAAATTTTTAAGTTTGAAATAAGAGTTTAAGTTTGTTCTTTGTTATGTTGGTAGTATATATGAAAAATATAATATTTTTTAAAAATTTGTTTTCAAGTAAAAGTTTTGTTAGGGAAGTAGCTTTTTAACAAATTGTTTAGATAATTGGTTGAAAAAGAAAAAAGTCTATTGGTTGGAAAGAAACAAGTGTTTGTTTGAATCTCGTATTTTTTCACTTTATTTTAGAGGGTTGGCATTAAAATTAGGATGGTGGAAAATTCTAGTGCTCAATGTCTACAAAAAAAGGAAAAATTACCGAATAAAAAAAAGACACATGACATTACTTTGGCCTCCATCTATTGGTTGGATAGTGCAACTCAAACAAATGGGCTATTGAGTGGGGCTGGGGGTGTTATTAAGATATTTGAAAATACTATTTATAGGTAGACGTTCAATTGTGGGATGGGCACAAGCACAAGGGTTGAATTCCTTGTTGTGTGTGCTTCCTTAACCTTGGCTTATCAATTGGGTATTGAACAATTACAAGTCTTGGGAGATTCAAAGATTGATAGAATGGTTGAATTTAGGGGTAATTTGCAAGTCTCTTCACTTGTGGGTTGGATGGACAAGATCTAGGATCTCATAAAATTTTACAACACCATTAGATTTGATCACCTATAGGGAAGAGAATGAGGAGACATATGTCTTATTTAAAAAAGCACTTCCAAGTGCTAGAAGGGAGGATCCACTACAACAAATGGCAGGATGGCCACGAGGGCCCCCACTATTTCTGTGCCTCTATTTGTGATTTGGTTAATATATGCATTTTGGGAGGACTGCGTCTTTTCGCTAGATCCAGATCCCATTTTATTTTGTTATTAAAAGTAATTAGGGATTGCACCTTTAGTTTTTTTCTGCCCATTAATGGGTTCGACTATATGTAATAAGCACTTTGTTGGTCTATCATATTATGACCATGTGGTATGTGTATAACAATTAGAGATGGATGTAATACCTCAACTATGTACTTTTTTGGTGAACATCATATATTTAATATATTGAGAAATTTTTTATTGGAAAAAAAAGTAAATCTTGTTACACCAAAATTATGAAGTTTGAGTAAGCATTTATAAAAAATTTATTTGATGTTTAAAGTATGCCAGGCTAATAATAATAAGTATGAATGATATAATTTATTTTTATTATTTTATCCATTCTCGTTGTAGTTGGTCCATTTCTATTGTGTATGGTTATAAGAAGTCTCTTTAGTTATATTATTATTTTTTTATCGTTACACCTATGTTGATTTATTATTATTTAGTTGTTGATTTATTATTATTTAGTTGTTATGTATTGTTTGATCTCGTGCCATGAAACCTCATTTGTCCATTTATAAGAATCCAACATGTTCTTTCAAAAAGGTGAAATGTGCTATGTATATCGTTTTACTGTTTGTGACACTTGTTAGTTGTTGATGATATTGTTGGATCATGTGCCATGAAACCTCCATTCTTCCATAAGAACCCAACATGTCCTTTCCAAAAGATGTATATGTTGTTTTATTGTGATGCTTATGTTGTCCTTTCAAAAGGATGTATATGTTGTTTTATTGTGATGCTTATGTTGGTTGATTAGACTTTAGTTGTTGATAATGTTTTAACATAAACATGTGCCATGAAATTTCCATTGTTCATTCATAAGCATTTAACATGTTTTTTCAAAAAATAAAATGTGTTTATTGATTATATATATATATATATATATATAATATGAAATTTTGGATATGAATTATATATATATTTCAAATTTGGATATGAATTTAATAATTTTTATGGTATAATTAAAATTTCACTTTGGTCAAAGTTTTGTGCAAAGTGAATGATGCTTAAAAAGTTATCTCACTTTAAATTAATCTAAAATTAATTAATTTTAGATGAATTTTTGAGTTTTGACTTATTATTTTATTGGATTTTGATATTTAAGATAAGATGGCCCTTTGAAATTCAAAGTTTCTCTATTATTTTTTGAAAACCCAAACATATATGAATAAATAATAAGTTCTTTAGTATCATAATAAAATAAATTAGCTATCTTACTCTTTTAAGGGAATGTTTCAATACATGGCATAAAAGAATTCAAGTTGCGTTGGAAATATCTCGTTGAGATATACACAATGGAGTCATTTTCATCAACATTTGTGATTGTATATTTTTTAGCATTCTTGGATCCACCTAGATCATTTCTCTCCACTGGAATCCTTTTTGACCACCAAAAGTCTAGATTACTCAGCAACTAAGTGAGGATGAAGCTCCATCACTTTCTCGAGCTCTATCCATTTTGTTTTGTTTGGATGTACCCCTTTAATACCAAATCGAAGATACTCTACATCACCCCGTCGTGAAGTCCTGATTCTTTTGTCAATGATAAAATCTTCCTACAACTCATCTAAATACTTAGGAGAAAAATCATTAACTATCGGAATTGAACACCTTCATCTTTAACAGAAAATATTAGTACCAATCTTCTCCAAAATCTCTAATGGACCATACTTGATTGGTTTGAGATTTTTACTTTCACCCTTCATTTTGTCTCTGCTGATATGTAACCCCAGTTGATCACCAACTTGGAGCTGATGATCCACCCGATGCTCGTCATGCCTTGCCTTGTACTTGTCTTGGCTCTTCTCCAATTGTTCATGTACCGTCTAATGTATCCATTGTATCCTTTTAATGAACCTCTTAACTTTGTCGACATCATCTTGTCCATCCACTTTACTTGTTTCCTCAGAAGCAAAATTCATAGGTGATTTAGGCAAAGTATCCCAGACATGTTTCAAAAGGATATCTCTGAGTAGAAGAATGCATGGCACAATTATAGGCACGTTGTACATAGTGTAACTGTTCATCCCACGACTTATGATGTTTACGACAATACCCTCGAAGCAAATGTACCACTGTGTTGTTCACCACCTCTGTCTATCCACCTGTTTGCGGATGAAAAACAATGCTCTTTTTTAACTTAGTGTCTATCGACCCCCACAAACCCAAGAACCAAGAGTCTCGATCAGATAAATAGATGTAGGAAGCCCAAAATGAACCCAAACATGATTAAAGAACAATTGTGTTGTTTGTTTAGTTGTGACTTGCTTCTTACAAGGCATTAAGATGCACATCTTACTGAACCTATCCACTACGACATACAAGTAATCATAACCTGTTCTGGACATCAACAAATCCCCCACAAAATCCATGGACACACTTTCCCATGGTTAAGAAGGTACTGGAAGTGGTGTATATAACTCCAACTTTTTGTTGTTAGGCTTACTTGTGGCACACAAAACACACCCTTTTACATACTTGGAAACTATTTTATTCATTTGAGGCCAATAACAATATCTTTGCAACTTTGCTACTGTCTTTCCTACTCCGAAGTAACTATAAATGAGAGATGTATGAGATTCCCTGATTACATTTGCTCTTTCATCCCTGGGTATACAAAGCTTTTTCATATGATACAATAAATTATCATGCACATGATAATCCAATTCTTCATTTTGATTGCCATGGGTTAGAGCTTTATACACATCTTTAAAGCCATCATCTCTAACATATTGTTCAACAAAATTTTCATGAGCTAAATAATTGTGCTTTAGTATTGTAGATGCATTGATGTTGGGCCTTGATAACACGTCTGTAACTTTGTTAAGAATGCCTTTATTATACTTAATTACCAAATGAAATTGTTGTAAAAAACCCATCCATCTAAAATGTCGTGATTGTTGTAGTTTGGTTTGTGATTGCAAATACTGTAATGGTTGATGAACGATGTGAATTATTGTTTCCTTCCCCATTAAGTAATGCTTTCACTTTTTAACACTTTGTACCAAAGCATACAATTCCTTATCATACGTTGCATAGTTAATCACTGCTTGAGTAAAAGTTTCAGAATGGTAACAAATATGTTTACCTTGTTGCATCAAGATTGCTCCCATGGCATATCCACTTGCATCGGTTTGTATTTCAAATGGTTATTGCAGATCCGACCAAGTCAAAAGTAGTACTTATTTTCTCTTTTAATGTCTTGAAGCATTTTTTCTGCTTGCCTCCCCACTGAAAGACATGTTTCACACTTGTTAATGCATGCAAATGAGCTTCTATGAAAAAACAATTAGCAATAAATTTCCTCCAGTACTGTATTGACCCTAAGAAGCTATTGACTTCAGTGTCAGTGTTTGGCTTGAGCCAATTCACGATAACTTCCACCTTAGAGGGATCTATCTTCAACTGACCATTTCCTACAATAAAACCCAAGTACACTAGAGAGGTTTTGCCAAAATCACATTTAGACATCATTACATACAACTTCTCCCTTTTCAAAAGTTCAAATACTTTCCCAACATGCATTACATGCTCTTCGCATGTTCGACTAAAGACCAAAATATTATTTAAGTAGATTGTCTCTATAAAAGGCTTGAATACATTATTCATTACCCTCATAAATGTCGTCGGTGCATTGCATAAACCAAATGGCATAACCAACCATTCAAACAAGCCTTGTTTTGTTTTGAAAACAATTTTGCACACATCACTTTCTGCAATTCTAATTTGACGGTAACCAAAATCTAACTTAGTGAAATAGACAATAGTTTTCAATTGATCCAATAAATCATCAATTCTAGGAAGAGGATATCGGTTCTTTACCGTGATCTTGTTCAGTGCCCGAAATTCAATACACATCCTCCAGGGACCTTTTTTCTTTGGAACCAACACAATAAGAGATCCACATGGAGAGGAACTTGGCCTTATGATTCCTTTATCAAACAACTCCTAAACTTTCTTCTTTATCTTTTCACTCTTTATCAATGATGATCTGTACATACCAATGTTAGGAAGAGGAGCATTCTACTGTAAATAAATTTCATGATCAACCCCCCTCTTAGGAGGAAACCTTCTAGGTTCCTGAAATAGCTCGTCATAGTTAGAAATAATCTTTACCAATTTCTTCTTATGATTTGGTTCACAACCTGAAAAAACATCTAATACATCATTTCTTTTTTGCTTCACCATCACGAGAACAAAATATTTACTAGCATTTACAAGTGTCTTCATTTGTCCTGTGTTCACTAAAAAAACATTAGTTTTAATACGGTGAGCTCTAACAATATATTCAATCCCATCTTTGAAAAAGTGATACTTGTTCTCTTCTCGATAGAATATGACTTTCCTGTCATATAAGTATGGACTACCCAAGAAAATACCACAAATGTCAAGTGGCACTACATCCAACTCAACCTCATCAATGAACTTGGAAGTAATTGCAAACTTAATTTTACATTGTTTAGTTACTTGCAACTTAACTTCCTCACACACCCAACCTAATGGATATGGTTTCACATGAGTGTGGTCTTTAAACCCAACTTCTTAACAATTTCTTCGGATATTAAATTAACTTGAGATCCACTTTCAAATAAAGTATCTATCTTTGTATGCTTCTCTACGACCCATATATTAAAAATCTCACTTCGTTTTTTTTTTATTAAGAACACTTTCTAATTTAGAATATTGAACTAAATAACTAGAACTAATAGTAGATATACCTTTGCTATGATCTTAGTTTCATCTCCTGAATCTGATCCTAAATCTTGTTGAGTTGTTGCAATAGTCCTTTGTTTCTCCTTGTCTTTGAATTTCTTTGGTAGCATTTCTGGATGCAACTTTCAACACTTTTCCTCCTTATGTCCTTTCTTCTTGCAGTGAAAACATGTAGGCTTATCCTAAGCTTTCTTCATTGTTGCTGACTTCTTCCTCTTCTCTTTTCCTTTCAACTACTTCTCGAATTTATGTGGCTTCTTATCCTCAAACACATGCTTTCCCTTGCTATCATCAAGATGAGTATCTTGTATTGACACTTCGTAAATATTAGTAGGATTAAAAATTAATACAGTATATCGAAGATATGAATTCATACCACCAATATATTTTAGAAGAGTTTCACGAGTATATAATGGAATTCCTAAATACACTGCTTTCTTCTTAAATTCCCGTGTATATACTCTAACATTTAGTCTTTTTCCTTGTCTTAGATGTTTCCAATCAATTATTGTTGTTCACATACAAGTTAATGGATAAAATTGTTTTCTTAATGCAAAAATAACCTCAACCCAAGAAGAAATTATTTTACCCTGTTGGATGAGATCAGTGTGTGTCTTACTCTCCCACCATATCAAAGTTGTGCCGCCCATATGAAGAGTATCCAATTGGATCTTTGCAGTCTCATCCACAATTTTTTGTTCCTTGCAATATACTTCAATCTGTTTGATCCAATTATCCAACTTTTATGCATTCAATTCTCCATCACAAATTGACAAATAAAACTTTACATCTAACTTTAATAAAGGCAAATCATGAGCACGAGAATGAGAATACTTCTTAGAATACTCTTTATGAGAAGAATGTTTACTTTTATCAAAAAATGATGATGATGATGATGGGGGCGAAGGAGGCTCTCGAGGTTCTTCACCTCCTCCTTCTCCTTCAGTTTTTATTGATGTTTCAACTCCTCCTTGAGCCCTACGATACAGTTCTTCCACCATTATTTTTATCTTGAGAAATGTCTCCATCATAGCCTCGAGGCTCATCATAGGATCTTCTCCTCCTTCATATGTCATTCCTCGTTTTCAAAATTCTCTTGGAATTTATGGGTTGAAGTCTTCAAGCGTGCCTTCACCTCGCTTAGATTTGGACCTCGTAAGCATTAACTTACAAATACTCATCAAACCTGCTCCGATACCAACATGATATGAAAAATATTTAGATGTCAAATTAGTTCTTAAACATACATTAACATCCAACCTGATTAAAATATTATGACGATTTTGACTACTTGCAAATTAACATGTGAATCCCATTACTTATCCAAAACTTCATTAGTTGATAAATAACTTGCAAAAGTTTAAATGTTGAAATTGAGAGAAATAGAAACAACAATAACAAAACACTTTACACAAGTTGATAACCGAGTTCACGCATCTTAGGTTGTGTCTCCGGGTTCGCTTTCAAATGAGAGATCGCTTTATTGATGCTCAAAATTCTTGATACAACAATGACTCTAACTTGTGTTATTGCAAAATCTCTTATGTTTTTCTATAGATACTTAGATGAAACTGTCACAATCAACTTCGCCTCGGAAAATTGAATTTTTTGACTATAAACACTCTATATCTCCCAAAAAATCCCAATGGCACATAAATACAACATAACAAAAGAAACCTGCTCTGATTTCTTGGCAACACAGCACGCATGGTGTAATGGAAAATTGTGGGGTTTATATAGCGGAGGTCGGGGGTTCAAACCCACCCGACCACCGTTATATTTTGGTTGTGGAAATTGAATAAAACTTAAATAAAATATTTTGTGACAGGATTTACAAAGGGCGTCGTTGGCACAACAATCAAGACATTTGGGATGTTGTCTGGAGGTCGCGGGGTTGACCCCATCCGACACGCCCACACATGGCATATTTCAATTTAATACAACTTAAATATAGAAACCCCCTTGTGGCATATTTGATGAGTTCTGTAGCATAGTTGGTTAATGGGTTAGTGCATTGGCCTGATGGTCATGAGTTTGATTCCCTTCGACCTAACAAATTTTTATGCCCTTAAGACACATTGGCCATTTTGGGTGCTTCCACGTGGAAATCCCTGATTGGCACACGTCATCCAATCGTACACCCAATCATCTTCCTAGTCAGCATGCCACGTGAGTGTCATACTACTACATGTCACCTACCACGTTAGCACCGTACTGCTACATGTCACCTGTCATGTCAGCGTCGTATAGTCCATGTGTCTGTCTATATAATGCCACGTGTCATCCTTCTAATGATGCCACATGGCACCTGCCTTTTTCCTTTTTTACTTGTTTTTCCAAAACTTCAGAAGACCATATATTTGTCATACAACATTCTTTTGAGCTTGTTCAAGTTGTGTTGGAAAGATCTTGTCAAGCTCTACGCAATGGAGTCATTTTCACCAACATTTGAGACTATCAATTTTTTAGCGTTCTTAGATCCACCTTGATCACTTCAAAAGACACTACAAAGATAAAGTCAGAAAATGCAACCGAAAATATAATTGATTCTACACTTGAAGATACATAGGATGTCCAAGAAATTAGGGAAATTTCATGGATTAAAAAAGATAAACGAGGGAAATGTTGTCTCCAAGAAAATACAGTTGCAAAATGGATACCTCAAACTAGAACAACTAGAGCCATGGATAAAAAAAACTGCAAGAGAATCAAAGGAAAAATGAATCACTGATTTTTATCTTGGATAGACCTACAAAGAGATGCAAATTTAAAATCCTAGAATCAAACCCTAGATCAACCCCTGAGTTAGATAAATCTCAGGAGGATTTTTATGGGTTCTTAAAAAGTATTGAAATGGTGGATGAAGTTCCTCCTTATGTCAATAATGAATAGGCTTATCCAACAAATAACTTTCTATAAGATTTATTCATCTTTGTTGCAGTTTTCCTTTAAATGATTTGCCTTATATTAGTGAATGGATTCAACATCTTGTTTTTCTTTCCCTGAAACGTGATCAATCTGAATTTTGGATTGATACTCGTTCACAAATTGACTTAGAAGAGTTAGAAGTTGTAAATGAATATCAATTTTCGTCAACTTTATTCACTTTGATAGAGGTCAATCAAAAGGAACATAATATTTCACAAGAAGTACATGTAACTTCTTATTGTTCTTATCCATCATTATCTTCTTTAATTTTGTATAGAGATGATGAAAGTTTTCATGATCTAGAAAAAAAATACAACTATTGTAACAAGGAAAGAGATTGAATTTGGAGTTTGTGTTATTAATATGGAACTTTTTTTTCATAGTTTGCCTGATGATAATCATGACGAATTTCTTGGAGATTACATTATTGGCCATCCTATTGATTCTCCATCAAAATCAAATTTTGAATCTTCTCATTTTAATAAGTCTTGTGATATGCTCTCACCATTACCCCTTTGCAATGAACGTAGTGTTTTGTGTTAAGATATTTCAAAACATAATGCTATAGATTTTGATCAGGTTATTATACGAGAAGAAACAAATACACAATTGAAACCACTAATAGATATCCAAATTGAAGAATAAATGTTTTTCAATAAAGTTGTTTTTTCAAGATATGTTTTTCATTGTCTTTCATCCTCCACTTGTTTTTCATTGTACCTTGATATATCCGATGATTGTGCTCCTCAGTTAATCAGTTCGCATCCTTTAGAATTTCATTCTGCATGGCCAAAATTTAATAAGGTGCAATATGATATTAATTTACACATAGGAGATGAAATGAGTGAAACATCTTCCCATCAATATTTTGCTATTATGTCCTATCAATCTTTTACATGGGAAGAAAGAAATCCTGTAGCAAACACTTGCCACAAAATGCTTTCTGTTGATTCACCTACAATTATGATCAACAAATAATCTTGTTTATTAAGTAATCAACTAAGTGAAAACTTTAATCAATTAAATGATGTTAATGTATACCATCCTAATATCAACAATTTAGGTGATATATTGAAGGATGATAATTTTTTCACATCATTTGATCCTTTTAACTCATTTGAAGTTGATTATTTGAAACACATGCTCAGAGAAACTCATCAAGAATATGAGACACTTCAGTTACAACTGATGGTTATGGCAGATTCTCATTTTATTACTCCATTCTCTGAAACAATTCACATCAAGTATCTTTCACATGATATTCTTCTCAACAATTTCATACAATCCACACTCATTTGTAAATTTATTCCAATCTCATTGTATATATCATGATAGAATAGAGGTTTGGTTAGAGAAATATTTTCGTGAAATATTCCCTGCAAATAGAAATCTTCTTATCTTGTACATGCTAGATCTAGATCTAGATATTTCAAATTTTTCTTTCTTTAGTTTATTATTGATTATTTTTTTTGTGTCTAATTTGCTTTGTATATATTTTTGCAGGTTTAAAGAAACATGATTGGCTCCATTGGAAATTTGATTTTACATAGTGTTGATTGGTAATGTAGATTAGAAATAGTTTTGTTTAGTTTTTCTTCTTTTCGCAAATAGATTAGCTTTCTCAAATAATGCAGTTAGAAAATGATGCGTCAATATCAAGCTTGAGACAAGTCATCACCATCATGCATTCAGGGAAGTTTACTTTATTCTCTTTCTCTCCTGGTTACTTTTGATCTTGTTTATGATTTCATTTATTAAACATTTCTTTCCATGTTTTATCCTTAACTTTTATAAGTTAATCATTATAAGAAATTTGATGTGAGATGTTTATTACAATTATGTTTCTCGGATTATAAAACAAGAATCGTTAAAGAGAATAACTGACAAAGAACTTCATCTTTGGTTACACATTACTTTCATTCTTTTAATCTTTTGATGGGTAACTTTTTTTTTCTCCAAAGAAAATTTGCTTGAAATTATATTAAGATTATAATTTTCTTTACATCAACAATGCCATCTCAAAGGTCTTTCACAAGCTCCCACAAGTTCAATACAATACATAACCAGTGATTACTATGGATAGTATTAACTGTTCTTTTCCAAAAAACTCTCTATGCTCATTGATCCTACTGAAATCCAGTCAAAGATGATTACTAACCCTCACAAAAAAAGATCTTGCATCACACAACAATTCAAATTCTTCAAAAGAAAAATTAAAGTTCTGTTTTTCATCGAGCCATATACAAAAAAAATCCTAAATCCAGTGCACTGAGGCCTACCATTGGGAAACCACCATTAAAAGAGATTTAAATGATTCGGTGATTCTTCCTTCCCAATGACCAAAAAGTAATAAGTCAGTCTGCCTGTTGGCCCGAGCAAGGCTTGTTTGGAGAGGAGATCTGCTTCTTTGTTGAACTCCCTGAATATATGAATATAGCTGACTTCTTGAAACTGTGAAGATAATTCCTTTGTTCTGCATTTCCAGCCTTCTAAATTGTTGGCCTTTAAAGTACAAATGTTGTTGAGCCAGTTAATAATACCCTTCGGGTCTCCAAAGATTTTTAGCTTCGTAATATTCCACATTTTTGCCAAGATTAAAGTCACCCAGGCCCCCAACAATTCAGTGTTTGAATTAGTGCCACTTCCTCCATTTATGTGCCATCTACAAAAATTTTGTGCAGAAAATTTGAAGACTCCCCTAGCCCCAAAGTTCAATCCTTTTAAAATAGATTCCCCATCGAAGAAGGCAATTAAATGATCAATAACTTGTATCATCGGGTTCCTTTTAATAACATCTTTTAATTTTGGGTTGTTACCAGGGTAGAAATTCCTCAGAGTTTTAATAAAGACAGCCTTCTAGTTAGGAGTTTTATCTTCGAAAATTACTAGATTCCTTTCATGCCATATGTTACAGCAAAGATGGGATACCAGTAAAATTGAACAATCTTTATCTCTCATCCAGGCCTCAAAGTAATGACAAAGTGTCCCTCCATTCCATTAGAAATGTTTGTTGAGACAGATAGCTAAACTTTCCCAGACAGTCTCAATAAATCGACAATGGACAAAGAGATGATCAACGTTTTCAATTTCAGACTTACATAAAGAACACCGCCCAGGGCCCTGCCAACCTTTACCCTGCAATACTTGCCACGTTAGTATTTTGTTTTTGGCAGCCAACCATATAATTTTTTTTCTTCAACTGGATTTCCCATTTCCATAACTTATATTTCCATCCCTTCGTCTACGGCCACTCATAGGTCGAAATAAGCACTGCATAAATATTTTTAACTGTCATTCTACCCGAGGAATCCCCTCCTATCCATATAAGAATGTCCTCTTTCTCACATAGTGAAATCCCTGCCTCATTTAAATCTCTACAATATTGTTCCCATTCAGCTTCTAAATTACCAGAGATCCCCAGATCCTTTGCGCTAATCCACTTTTCAGAATATGTAATTGGGTCTTGAAAGACCGATGCCATATCCAAGGAGACAATCCCTTTATAAGTGAGGAATGTATTCATCTGATCTGATAGGATGGCCTTTTGTCCTAGGCCAATAATTTGATCTCTACTAGGATATATGTTACATCATTTCCCTGGTGTCCAACTCAACCAGTGAAGGATTACATGTACTGAATGTACCATGCTATTCCACATCCTCGATGCCTCATTCACTTTATTGTTATTCAACCTTATCCATTCAATAACCATAAATTTTTTCAAGTACTTATCTCTTATGAGTTTGTGCCATATCCCCTATAGATTCAAGACCCTCCATAATGAATTTGCGTTGAGTGCCGTATTGAATAAAGTCAAATTTATGATCCCCCAACCCCCAGATTTTTTGGGTCTAGAGAGTAGATCCCATCTACATAAATGGATTTTTTGAGAATCTTTGCTACCATTCCAAATAAACTTGAACATCAATTTTTGAATTTGGTTCAAAACGGATCGAGGTATGGCTTCCAATGACATCCAGTACACTGATTGGCCTTCTAAAATAGATTTCACCAGTGTGTATCTACCCCCCAATGAAATCCATCTATTGCACCATACCTCTATCATTTTCATAACTTTAGTTAGGAGCCAGTCCCAATCTTCAGCTTTGTAAGTTCCGATCTTTAACTGATAGCCTAGATACTTAAACCCCACAGACAATTCCAAAAAGGAATAAGGAAGGAGATCTTCATAAGGAGTAAGATCATTACTTGACAATCCTGCATGAAGAACTGTAGATTTGGACTGATTTACCATTAGTCCAGAAACTTTGCAGAATAAAGAAATTATTTTGTCTATCTCCCACCACTCCTTTAAGTCCGCCCGCGTCAAAATAATAATATCATCAACAAATAAAACATGCAAAATCTTATAAAGACTAGAGACTTTTATACCTGATATTTTACCTTCACCCTGAGTAGATTTCAGCAGTAGAATGAGCCCTTCCATAACGAGGATAAATAGTAGTGGCGACAAAGGACAACCTTGTCGCAAACCCCTACCATTTTTAAAGAATTATGTCTCTTCTCCATTGATTAAAACAACGAATGTAGATGAAGAAACACAAGCCATTATCCAGTTTGTCAGTTGAGTGCCACATCTGGTAGAAATCAGAATGATTCTTAGAAAGTCCTAATCAACACAGTCATAGGCCTTCCTCAAATCTAGTTTTAATACTAGAGCACGTAACTTCTTTTTTTTGATACTATGTAGATTTTCATGTACTGTGCCGATAGCTTCTTGAATTCTCCTCCCATGGAGAAAGCCAAACTATTCTTCAGAGAGTGTGTTTGATAGAAAGGGTTTGATCCGATTGGATATAATCTTGGATATTAATTTATAACATAAATTACATAATGAAATCGGTCGGAAATCTTCAAAGGTACTGGGCTTTTGAGTCTTCGGAATTAATGCCAAGAATGTTGAATTTATGATGCCCCCCACCGATCCCAACCTTCTCGTTTCTTCCACCATATCAAGTAGATCCTAACCCACTAAATCAAAGAAATAAGTGAAGAATTCAGATGACCATCCATCTGGGCCAGGGCTCTTGGCTTTTTTGAACTTGAATAGAACCGATTTTAATTCCTCCAAAGTAACCGGTTGAGTGAGTTTGAACGAGTCCTCCTCCTTGAAGATTTTTGGGAAAATACTCGCAATCTTGACTTTCTCAGCCATGTTTGGAGTCTCTTGTTCCTTGTAGAAGCGTTTGAAATGTTCAAAGGCTGCCTTTTTTATGGCTGTCGGGTCTGAGAAAAAAGACCCTTCATTATCTGAAACTTCCCAAATGTGTTTTCTCGCTCGATTGAAATTTGCAAAGTTATGAAAGAATTTTGTGTTATTGTCTCCACTCACCAGCCAAATCGCCCGGCTGCATAATCTCCATGATTCTTCTGTACCTCTAAAGATATCATTTCTTTCCATTTCTTTTTGACGCAAGCTCCTCCCTTCTTCCAGGTTTGTAGTATTTTCATTTAGGATCGAAATGGAAGACTTGATGCCAACTTCTAATTCTTTTAGTTTTTCCAAGTTCTTCTCCTGTTTCTGTCTAAACCAAAGTTTAGTTTTTTCTTTTAATTTATTTAACTTCCAAACAAGCCGGTTTTTGAACCCAGATCCAGTCAAAAAAACTGGATCATTCCAAGTTGTATGTATCAAGTTCTCAAATTCTGAATCCATTAGACAATGTGCATTAAATTTGAATGGAATGGCTAAATGATTCAGAGAAGCTTCTAACCGTAAAATAATAGGTGCATGATCTTAGATGAATGGGTATTCAACCCATGAACGATACACCCCCACCTCTAATAACAAGTCTTCTGCGACTATACACATGTCTAACCTTCTCGCCACTGCTTCTACCCCCGACCTGCTGTTTCTCCACGTTGGGACCAGCTTTGTCGGCATCACATCAATAAAATTTTTATCCCCAAAAAGGTCCTTGTAAAAGTCCCCAAAAAGAGCTTGCCTGGAGGTACCCCCCCAAACTTCCTCCGGGGTGTAAACAAAATTGAGGTCACCAGCTATAATAAGATTCTTGATATCTAGTAAACCACTGTCGGCAATCAGCTTCCAGAATTTTATGCGGTTCCATACATGGACCATATACATTCAAGAAGGATAGCTCCCAATTGTCCTTTATGTTTGTACCTGTTAATAATATGCCACCAATTGTAAAAAAGGGTACTAGGTCAAATATAAGTGGATCCCAAGAGACCAACAATCCCCCAGAATTATCCAATGCATTGACCGTACATGTCACCCAAAAGGGTCTAAGGGCATGCAAAAAATCTCTGGATTTTTGTGTCGAAACTAACGTTTCCTGAAAAAAAATAATTTCTAGTCGAGTTTGATCCAACGGTCTCCTAAACAAGGCGTTTTTCAGGGTGCCTCCCGTCCCTCTTAAATTCAAGGATAAAATTAACATTATTTTGCCTGTGCCTAGGCTTTCACTGCTCTAAGAGGCCCTCCTTCTATGGTGGGGAAAGATTGACTTTCCTATTGTGAGATAAATGTCATAACTGTACATTCATTTTAGGTGTTATCTTTAGATCTTTTTTTGATTTCTCTTATGTTCTTTTTTTCAATAAAAAACCTGATTAACAACCTACCATGCAAAATGTATCTATCATAATCTTAATTTAAAACGAAAGATGTATTAACGTACAATTGAAAAGATTTAATAGGGATAAAAAAAAATCAATCTCACAATTCAACATATCTCTCATAATTAAAAAATTTCCTTTCTAATTTGAACTATGACAGGTTGCGATATTTGTTATTGGAATTTTGTTATTTTCAAGGTTTGTTTCACTTTTAAATAAGTTGTTGCAATTTTCATTTTCTGCGCTTTCAAATTTGTTTGATACATTGTTATTTAGTGTAAAGTGTTTTGTACATTCTATTTGGTTAGGTCATCGATTTGATTATATTTTCTTAATTATCATTTGTAAATATTGTAAATACTCATTTGTTTTATTTTTCTTACCTTACCTTGATTCTTTTGATTTATTGATTGTTTCATTTTGTTGAACTTTTCAAAATGGTTGTTATTTTCAACAAAGCATGTGTAACATATTTGTGTGATCTATTCTAAATCTGTCCATATTCAAAAGCGTCACACTCAACTTCTCCTTAAATTTAGAATTTCCTTTTGATTAAAATCCTAATTAATAATCTGCCATAGAAGACAAAATTATCAAACTCTTAACATAAAGAACACATTTGTCAAAAAAATATCTACTCTTTGTGTTAAGATATCTTTTCTTATCTTGTCTAGTTAGGTTCTTGATTATTGCAAACAAAGTTAAGTACTTAACTAGAACTGTGACCTCAAAACGAGAACTCTGGCCCAAAAAACCCATATTTTTGCATAAAAAACATGAAAATCAACTCCCAAATAAAAAAGTGGTACTATCAGTAGCACCATTTTTTCAAACGGGGTCAAAATTACAACACTTTTCAAGCATGTGTTGATATTGAGAGGGGGGTGAATCAGTATCAAGTACAACACATGTTCAGGGGGAGCAGCCCCAAAGAAGAAGGTTGCATGTTCAGGGGGAGCAACCCCAAAGAACAAGGTTACATTTTGCCATTAAACTCAGGGGGATAAGCCTTACCCTTTTCCATTGATGTCAAAGGGGGAGAGAAATTGGGATCATGATGATAGTGAAACCAATGACTAGGGTTGACATCAATGACAACAACCAATCTTCCAACAATCCCCCCCTTTGTCATTGATGGCAACAATCATGCTCCCCCTATCATCATGATACCAATTTCTCTCCCCCTTTGACATCAATGGAAAAGGGTAGGGCTTCTCCCCTTGAGTTTAATGGAAAAAGGTGACCTTCTTCTTTGGGGCTGCTCCCCCTGAACACGTGGCACTCAATAATACTTCATCCTTATTTTTGGTCTTTGGAAATTTTTCTTCCTTGGAATCATTTTTTGTGGCTTATGTTTTCTCTCTCTTCTTCATGTCTAGGATGTATATGTTGTTCGGTCTTCTTGTTGCAGTTGTTCGGTCTTTTCGGGAGTCAAATGTAAGAGTGTATCATTGATCACACATTTTACTAACACTGAGTAGATTATGCTTCAAGTCTTCAACCAATATGGCATTCTTTGCTTTTACATTTTTTCTTCCAAGTTCTACTACACCTTCTCCAAGTATTTTGGCAGATGAGTCATCTCCAAATGCAACATTACCACCATTTCTCTTCAAGCTGATGAATTTTTCTTGATCCCCGGTCATGTGTGAAGAACATCCACTGTCATTGTACCATTCATCTTCTTCTTTACATTCTTCAGCGGTTAATGCTATTCGACA